>NC_047566.1:56763448-57002257 GCF_902806645.1 Magallana gigas | reverse complement strand
ACCTGATAGATCGAGTTTCACCTGGTGTTGGGTGTCCTTATATCGGCACCTTAAGGATATCAGAGTATTGAAAGAAAGGATGAATGAGCCAACTGAGTTTATATGCTTTGTTTTTTTTTTAAATCTGCATTATTAGAAGAAGGAGAAAGAATGAAATAAGGGGAGGGAGGGATAAGCGATGTTTTTATTAACCTAACTTTGAATCTAGAAATGATAAGGAAATCGAATGGAATTATTTCTAATGTACCATAAAACTACAACAATCCCCGGAAAAAGAATAAATAATCGAACATTAAAAAAACAAACATCCAAATAAAAGGTTATGAAAGAAATCTTCGATTCAAACAAAATGAAATAAAATAATATTAGGACTTCCCCCGATCATACTGGATGTACATAATGTATTATGTTAATTAGAACAGATAGAATTTAGAAATAAGAAACTAAAGATATTTTAGAATTAAAGACAAAATAAATGAATAAATTTAAAACCCATTAAACCATGAACCAATTCTTTGGATAAAAATATAGAAAACAAAGGATTAGTACCTCTCTCAATCATGATGGATGCACTTTGCTCATTAAATCAGAAAAAATATCTAAGAAAAATGAATAGGTTCTTAAATCCAAATAAGTGAATATTGAAACCCATGCCGGATTTAAATAGCAATTGAAACCAGTAGAAAACAAAAGTTCATTTCCCTTTAGGTGTCAGTTTTTGCACTCACTCATACATTTCTTTACAATCGTGTCTCTATAGATAACAGTGCAGTTATAACTAAATGCAGTGGAGCACAACTTGTCCTTTATCACTGGTACACGTCGCTCCATGGCACCAAACTTGATTAGTACACAGAGAGAGTGAACCTACCAGGAAACACAGACACGTGTCAAAAATTGTCATCACGGTGCAAGAAAGACAACTCGTGCTCGGCAATGACATCATACACTAAAATCTTATCAACTCAGGTGATCAAATCGTTTTAATTTAATTGCTTTATTGATAGTAAGCTTTTGAAATGTACATAATAGCATGCCTGAGATGTCCATTAACAAAGCAAAGCCAAAGTTTGCATACCATTAAACAAATACAGTAATGAGGTTTAGCGTATATTGTAGATTTATGACTAAATTTGATAATTATAAATTTTTAGTATTGTACGTAATATACATTATGGACACTAGAAATGCAACATTCTATAATGTCTAAAGTCTAAAATCATATGTCAAGGAAATATTTTTTTTAGGACCTTTCATTCTGCAATCTGTAAATGTCCGATTGCCCAAAATTTTGAATCTGATGTATCATATTTTGTATCTGCCATAAATACTTAGTCTAGCACTCTTATATATTTCAAATGACAAAGTGAATTAGCAGATTTATACAGGATTGTTCTACGTACTAAGTCATAGATATACGTGCTCTAGATGACCGTACATTGATACATGTACCTTCTTTAGTACAATGAAAAAATGACAATAACAAACTGCCAACCATCTCAAAAATCCATAAAACGAAATACACATTCAATGCAGAACAACACGGACCTCTAAAAGGATAGAGGTTGGATCAGGTGATCACGTTTTCATTACAAGTAATTAATAAGTGGAAATGCAATCAAAGTTGAAACTACCATGGAGTAGGAAAGATAACTCTAATAGTTCATCGTTTCTGCCTCATGTGTTATATGTATTTGGTATCTTTCATACATGTTTCTATTTCTTTACATCATATTTACGTTTACAAAAAAAAATTCCATTATAGCCATATTGGAATTAGAGTATATAAAAATTCTTTAAAAATTTTACACAGGTCCCGAGTTTAACATTTATTAACTGCTCTGCTCTGTCTACTGAAACATACAGGTATTTGCTCAAAATAAGCCGTTATATACGGCTATCGCCATTACAAAATGGTCTGGGGTGCCTAACCTTGAAAAGTCAAATTAACAAAAAATTAATAACCCATCGACTGTAATCTATAGTTTACCAATGCTAAGTTTACTTTTCTGTATATTAAAGCAATATGAGCTGCAATTTTCATGTTGAAATTTTTGTTCTACTAAAATGACAAAAATATCATGGGTTTTAAAATTTCTGTTAGCTCTGTTTTTGTGGGAAAAGCCATTAAGAAGCCTTAATTGGAGCAAAATTGAATTATTGTCGTCCTGTACAAAAATTGATCTGCAGTATATTCCTTATAAGTGAAATCTTTCTCCTGACAAAAATTAAAACAGAACATTTTTGCTGATAAATATAGAATCACACCCGTAAACTATGATTCCCGTTCTAACAGTTAAATGATAATAAATCCTCCAACTGTAACTGCTAAACTTTCTCTGATAGAAAGGTATTGTGCTGTATATAATTCTATATACATGCATATGTAAATATATATATTCAATTCGTGTTTTAATTTTTGTTACAAAAAAAAAATATCAATAAAAAAAATAAAAAAATAGAATTAAATCCGGTACATACTTTTAATGAATTTCATTCTTACAAAGTCAGCGACTCGCGTCCTTTAATCAACGACAAAACATTTTTTAAAATTCAGTGACCTAATTAGCAATTAAAAAAAAATCCAAAACAAAAACAATTTGACAATTGACTCACTGTGTCTGTGTTATTTAATTAAAAAAGACATGAGCCTCTTGGTTCGGTCAAGGTCGGTTCCAAGACCTTTGTTTTATAACAACTACACATTGTTTGACTGTATATCAGGTGATTTATGACTTTATTGAATGAACACAATCTCGTCAAGGTATCGAATTACAGCAAGATAACCCGTGAGGTCACGCTGCCTGATTGGATTAAGGTAATTACAATTCTGCACCTTTGTGAAGTTGAATGCCCTTACAATTTGTACATTTAGATTCAATGTATATTCAGAATTTAGCAGAGTAACTGTGAATTTAAGGCTCTAATGTAAAAAGTAAATTTTAGAGTTTATTGAAATTTGACTCTGAATACTGTATGAAACATCCAGTGACACCAATAAGATAAACTTATGCTTGCCATTACAGGTTAATATATACTAGTCATAGAGTCTGGAAAATTTGTCTTTAATAATATGAACTACAAAGCGCTTCGAAATTACCTTCAAGTGGAAAGAGAAGTCCAACGTTCAAAAGAAGCGTGTGGATGGAGAATAAACATTTCTCTGTAAATATATTTCTTGTAAGCTAACTTATGTTACCAGTATGATAAGTAAAACTAATGACTTTTTGTTACTACAACTAATTAAGAGTTTCCTTATATCACGAACCAATAAGTGTCAAAACATTCACCAAGATTAAAAAGCTTTGCCGTAATTGGATGATAGTTAATGGTCACACCCGTGATGAGTGTTCGTTCTACCACATGGAAAACGTTTATTACAAACATGTGTACATGCATTCATAGAACTGTCGCTTTCTTTTGAGAACACTCCACTAAGCCCAACACAAAACGCACCACCATATTGTAAAATAAGGAACTGACGACCTCGTTCACCCCAAACTCTTCGTTAGAGTCTGGAAAGGTCACACAAGTTCAACTATATCTAATTTACATCAAGCGGGCTTTGGACCCCAGCCTGGGGTAACGTCCGTTGTCTCCCTCACACTGGTCACACGTGGATCAACATAAGGTAAAGCATGTATATCGTCCTTATATAAATTGTTTGTAAGAAAAAAGTCAAATTTTATATGCATTAGAATCATATTGTTCGGTTAAGTATATCCGAATTACAAAGCTTTTCCTGATTTAGGAACGATTTAATTATTGGTTGATTATTGTAAAGAATATGTCTTTCATTCTGATGCGTATCAAAGAATGGCGTTCGGTGATAAACCGAGCTGCCGTAGAGAACAAGTTGTCAAATGATGCGTTCATAATCCGTCGATCAATGTAAGAGGTCGCTGGGCGCGCGGGATTTCTCGCGGAATTTTCTCAAAAAGTCGTTTTCCGGTCATCGACCCTGAACAACTCGTAGTAAAAGTGACCTTGGCAGCTACAATCAATGAAGATGAAAACAATCATGAACTAGAAAGATTGGTGCTTATATTGTTCATGATTTGTTAGTTATATAAACTCATCTCCAAAAGAACGTCCTTAGACACTAATGAACACCAACATTTTAAAAAGAAAAAAATCTTAACAAGTCTGCCTTATCGATCCAAAACATGATGTGACAGCTGAAACATACATAAAATATACACGATACACAACTAACCTCTCATGAACCACACTAGCTTACAGAGGGTAACGACTTCTGTCTGAATTATTTTTGGTTCTTAACGACAACGTTTTGTCGGAAAAACCAAATCCTCTCTATATATACCGCATGTATCTTTCAATAATATTCACTAATCACAACAATTTCATGTATTGTGCATGGACCAAGATGGTAACCGATGCTCATGCCACATGTTTTCCATTTGAATAGCTTATCCTACAAATAAATGCTATTTTATATTTAATTATATTTAGGTTAACACAAGTACAGAATAAACTATTTCAGGAAGTTTAAATCAAAATTTTCTAAAGATAATGTAAATGAAGGATAAGCTATTACTTGTCAATAGTCCCTATATGATGTGGGTATACAGTTGTGGATATTAACAACATAATATTTAACACAGACATTTAACACAGTCTATCTATCTATCTATCTATCTATCTATCTATCTATCTATCTATCTATCTATCTATCTATCTATCTATCTATCTATCTATCTATCTATCTATCTATCTATCTATCTATCTATCTATCTATCTATCTATCTATTATTATTATTACGTGACGATAACAAATGACTATCTAGGTTGTCCAGTGCTTGCAATTTGTAATTTAAAAAAAATATCTGTGAAGTACGATTGCTTGTGTCCGACTCCAGAAACCGTGACATGTGCATTGGTCAGCTATATGAAGAGGGGTCAAGTAGCGATCGATGCCCGTTTTTATTCCAGTCATAAGAAGATGTAGAGCGAAGATCGTGAACTTGAAGGAGGGTGTAAACGTCTGGGTCACATGGTGAAAGAGAAACACCCAATATTTTGTGACAAAATATATCACCTGTATTATAGTATTGAATAATTTAAGTAAAGTACAATTGATGTTTTGCATTTTTTTTGTTTTTAAGCATATTGCATGTATATCATTTGTATCATATAAATGCTTTTAATTGTCTTTGTATTAGACAAAAAGGACAGGATTTGTAGCATACCATTAGGTCTATTGTCATCTGTGATTCCGGGGTCTATTTGCATTGAATACTATTAAATTGATCTTAATTATCTATTGTTTCTGCAGTAAATTATTCGAGTTATCCTAATAAAATATTTGTGATACCTTCTGTTGCAATTCTTGCCTTTAATATAGTGTCCTCAACTTGATTGTCTAAAATATGATTTAAAAACCACCCCAGAATATTTCTACAGCAAATATATCCGTGTTGTCTTGCCAATGTTTATATTTATATGGTCATACAAATAGAGACCAATTTATACATTACAATGTTTTTATTTGTATATTAAGTTGTTTGAATGTTTGTTGCGGATTAATTAGCGTCTGGTGAGATAAATTCCGATACAGGGAAAAGGACCTTAGAGAGGCTGAATCAACGACAAGTGATATGCTGAGTTCAGATAAAAACATTGAACTCATCCGACGATTTTACGGTCGGGTTCGTGTTCCTTAAGAAACTGAATGATCGATCCAGCAGAAATTGAATTTGTTGTGGAGGTGAGCATTCATTTCGTGGTCCTTAAACTCTCTCTCTCGAGTCATGCAGAGGCCACACAGTTATCAATAGCCTCCTCATGTGGAAGTGTCGTTAACGTGTCTCCAAGATTAGCTCCCAAAGAATATTACACACTGTCTTCAAATACTTAAGCAGTGTCGATACATACATTTCTTCTTATATTCTTTTAACAATCTGTTCTAGATATGACGAACTGACAATGATTTAAACAAAAACTTATGTATTAAACATTATTTTGCACCTCTTTTTTCTTCTTTTAATGATTGAATAATTAACGGCTCATCCGTTTGTATGCTTGTTTTGAATATTTTTGAAAATACAAATTGTTTACGTTTTTAATTGTTATCAATATCTTCCCTCGCACCCAAACAATCTCGTCTGACCTCTCGTAGTAGTTGTAGTATCACGTGACCAAACAGTTCTGGCATTCGTTTGATGTTTCTTAAACGGTTGTGAACTTCTGAAACCTGCATCTAATTTGCACTCGAATGAATCAAGCAGATTTTACTATGAGTCTAAGAATGTCGGTGAAAAGGTTACCGAGCTCGGGCACTGACCGGAGGAATGACCGGGGAAAGTAGTTCCGGCTTCCACGACCCCGCCCATCGGATTCAGTTTTCTTCAGTTAAGGATAATGTGGCATTTTGGCGGGAAAATTAAGCCCCGCCTTCTCATTAGTAATGCTCATTGATGTAAAAAGCCTGAGTTTCCTAGATGTGTTGATTATTTAACTGTAGAGTTCACGATGCAAACCTGCTTTCAAGGCTTCTTTACTGTTTAATTTCGTAATGGATATTTCCGTTCCCCAACACCATTTGCAATATGACATAAGATAATAAATCGTTCTCATGTTACTATGTGGCAAGTCTATGAAGATATAAACCTGTTTCAGGACACTATGTTTTATACAAGATGTAAGTCTATACTGCATTTGACAACCAAATTCGAGCAAAACTGCTCATCCAATAGTACACTACTTGTTTAGTAAGCTTGTGATTCATGGATGTGTTGATTACATATTTTACATTTTTTTTTTCATTATTTGAATATTTCTTGTCGTTTTATAATTCATCAATACTTAACAGGGATAAATGTAGTACATTACACTATGTAAGATACTTGTTAATGTCGTAAGGCAATGCTAAATTTTATTACAAAATTAGACAAACATCTGATATTTCCAATGCTAAGACCTTTCATAAGGTTACTGGTATTGTAAAAATGTAAAAATATATTCTGCCGAGGAATGTAATTATGATTGTACAACGAACAGGCAAAAAAGCAATCAAGATATCAACATTGTTTGATGTTTGGATAACTGTAGCCCTCTGTAATTTTTTTTGGTATCATTTTTCTTCCTACTCTTTCCGAAAGCTTTTCATGTATTTTCATTTTTTTTTTCGTTTAAAAATTTGATCACACCAACAAGTCTCCAATTAACAACACACGTGCTTCTAAACACCACAGACATGCATTCCTCTGATTCTACAGACCGCTTCTAAAAGACGCACCGTGTTTTATTTGTTTCTTTGAAAAACTAGTACCAAATGGACCCAATTACAATTCAGCACTGTTCTTATTTTAACAACTGTATGGATTTTAGAGTAAGCATTAAGCGTGCACCTGTTGATAAGTTATCATCGCGAGCAATGGTTTCTGGTCAAACATTTTTTAAAACATTCTTTTAGATAAAAAATTCGATAAAGTCGACGGCAAAACCCCCTTGGGATAATGTAGCCATGGACGACTTTAAAAGTCCTTCTCATCCTTTACATACCCGTCTACCAATTGTGATAACTTTGCTGTAGGTGAGCACGGTTTTAACAAACCAAATATTATTCATAATTTATATTGTAGGTCGATGCTGTAATCAATCTTTAAGACTGTCCGCGAAAACTTAATTTAGATATCAAATATGTATTTTTTTTTTTACATTAGAGCAAAAACCATTTATTGTGATGTTCGTAAATTTGTTGATGTTTAAAATTGTTTTGTAATATTTAAATATCAAACATCATGTTAATCATAATTAAGAAACTGATGCATTCAGAAAGATAAGCAGAAATAGGTTTTTTTTTACTCAATGAAAAAAACCCCCGCAATTTCAAAATGTCTTATCAGTTTTATGCATTTTTTAATTACATGATCTTATTGCATGTAAATTTTACAAATACTACAACACTAAAGTGACCGTCAACATAGTTTAAATTATTTTAAATGAATTAACTGACAAGAATAATGAATTGTGCTTTATATTATAACCTCTTCATTCCAATGCTGTGGTACATTGTGTATACAATAGTCCTGTTATTATTGCAAACCGTTCAGATGGTTTTAAATAAATAAGGTCACCATGGTTTTGGCTTAAGCTGACTTCAATTCATATTACACTGATTACACTGATGGCACTTATTATAAACGGTTAGCATTTCAAAAATGCTCCAGCTCTCATAAAAATGCGAACATTATCAATATCACGATAAATTGCGATAGCCAAGAACTAATTGGTAAAACGAATTTAATACATTGATTGTATCATCTGGATGTTGTGTTTCTACCGATGTCGTGGGAATCACATTTTGAATGTGAAGACAATGGGAGGGGGGGATTAGTATTAATAACACTGGACAGTGGATAAGGTACGAAAGAGGGAAAGAAGGTGGGGGCGTGATGTTATTGAGTGGTGTTTGTAAAGAACAAAAATATAGGTGAAAAAAATAATAAAAGAATCGACTAAGATGATTGTTGAATTACAATAGCCCCTTCCCCCAATAATAAAAGAAAACAACCCACAACCCCCAGCCCATCCCCGAAAAGATGACTAAAGAAAGACAACACCCGCCCAAATTTAAAGAAAAAAGATATGAATTAGGACATCTAACAATTATTCTAGATATACTTTGTTAATTACATTAGAAAAAATGTTTTAAAACATATTCAAATAATAAAAGAAAAGCAAACCTGAAAAAAATGAATATTGAAGAAAAAATCCGATTTAAAATAACTCAAGTTCTTTTCCTAAAGGTGTCAGTTTTTGCACTCACTTATACATTTCTTTACAATCGCGTCACTACAGATAACAGTGCAGTTATGATTACATTCAGTGAAGCACAACTTTGTCCTTTAACACTAGTGCAAGTCGCTCAACGACACCAAACTCGATTACCATACACGAAAAAGAATAAAATTACGAGAAATCAATCGTATGATGGCACAGTTGAAAATTGTCACCACGTTGCAAGAAAGAAAACTCGTGCTCGTTACTGATGCAAGCTGAAAATAAAAAAAATCTAATTTATAACATCCGTTTAAAAATGACAAATACGTAAGGCTTTTCAACCAACTTAATCAAGCGACATTTTTATTTTTTTCAGACGACATTTGGCTTTGTTATGGAGTATGATAAGAAGGTGGTGTCGTATGTATAGAATGTAATATAAGCATTTATAGAAAATAGTATTCATATTGTTCCAATCTTAATACACACTAAGTAACCTCTATATTTTGTTTATATGTTCTAAGAGTTCGTTTAAAAATAGCTTGATTGAAAAAGTAAATATCAAACAATTATTGTTAAAAAAGACAGTTTTGTAGTCAAACATTTTAGATGGACAGAGGTACAAAATAAATTCATCACTATAACAGTAACTTAAACTTTAGAGCAGGATTACGTCTCATTGCCAGGCGAGGATGTTCAGATTTACTCGATGCTTCGCATCTCGTTTGATCTGATGATCCACACCCGGCTACCCGACATGATCCTACCCACTGGATCAAATAACTATATTTAAATCTATAAGCAAATCAGATCCGAAGTTGGCATGCTATGAAACAAGTAAAGTAATCAGGCGAAGAATGCAAAGGAATTTCCTAAAAACATTTATTTGATAATTATAAACGTTTAGGTATTGTACGTAATTATACGGTAAATTGCTTTTATGGATACTTAACGTGCGATATCGTGTATTGTCCAATGCTTTATGTCATATATCAATAAAACAAAATCTTTTCAAGACATTTTTCCGCAATTTGTGAATGTCTTGAATGTGCCCAAAACTAGGGGATCTTTTCTTAATGTTAAAACTAATATAATGTATACTGTTAATGTTATAATTACTCACACTTTTAGTATTTTTACAAATAATAAAGTTAATTTGATGTTTACACACGATTGATATATACACTAAATCATACATGCTTTAAGTAAAAGTCCATCAATACCTTCTTTAGTGTAGATGATTAATACGTTAAATAATTACATCTTCTTAAACCGTTAATTCATGCAATTTAACCTGTAAATTCCTTGGCGTAAATGTAAGAAAGATAACTCTTCATTGGTTATCTGAATTTGGTACCTTTTGTAAAGGTTTCTTTTAAGGCCTGTTGTAATGACATCAAACTCTAAATAGAGCCATATCGGCGTTAGAAGTACATACAAAAGTCCCGAGATTAATGCGATCTATTATCTAATGAAACTTCCGTGCCTCGTCTATTGAGCCATAGCAGTAGTTGGCTCACAATAAGCCGTTATACACAGCTATCGACATTCAAAAATAGTCTGGGTATACAACTATTGCATGCCAAATCCCCAAATAAGAGCTCAGAATAGTTCCACAAGAAATAAATTAGGTTTATCGAATGTAAGCTATAGTTTACGAACCGTAAACTTTATATAACGATTCAGTATCTTTATTTTCTTTTTATCTATGAAACACATTTAAGGATTGTAGACTATAGTTTCCGAGGGCTTAGTTAAGGTTATGTGTCTGTAAATAAACTTTACTAATAAGTTTTGCTGATTAATATAGATTCAAATTTGTAAACTATAATTTACGTTTGTTATCTATACTTATGAGTTGTGAATTTTAAGTTCACAAAACGTAAAATGATATGTATAAGATAAACCTAGTTAATGACTGTGAAACTATAGTTAGCTCATTTTTTTTTTCAATTATGTGTCAATTTTTTTACCCAGTTCTTTTCTCTATAATATTTTTAGGACTCTAGGCTGGTTAGTTTCACGTGAAAACCCCCAAGAAAAAACATACATGGTAGTGTGAAATAACTTCCAATAATTATAAGATAATAAATCCAAGAACTTTAACTTATAAAAAGTGAGGATGTATCTAATTGAAAAGGGTTGTATCAATGAAAAATAATTGTATATATATTTATATATTACTTTATTACATTTCTGCTATACATTTTTACACACACACACAAAATGAAATCATAAAAATATAATAATGGAATATTTCATAAGTTCTGGACTGTTATCTTTTCCGTCCGTTGTCATGTCCTTTAATCGATGACAAAGCATTCTTAAAATTCAGTAACCCTATTATTAATTTAGAAATCGAAATACATTGACAGGTATTTTGTCTGTCCGTTAACATTGCTATAAAAGTCATCGACTCGCGCCTTTTAATCAATGCCAAAATGTTTTAAAAATTCAGTGACCTAATTAGCAAGCGCAAAATAAAAACAAAACAAATCGACAATTGACTCACTGTGCCTGTGTTAATTAACTAACAAAGACATGAGCGTCTCGTTTCGGTCAATGTCAAATCTAAAACTCTTTATTTTGCAACAGGCGTGTATTGTTTAATTGAATCAGGTGATTGATTACTTTATTGAATGAATACAATCTCGTCAAGGTATCGAATTGCACCACAAGGTCACACCGTCTAAGGTAATCGCATTTCTTCATCATTGTAGAGCTGAGTGCCCCTACACTTTGTACGTTTAGATTCCATATATTTCCAGTATTCACGAAAGTAAGTGCACGTTCTAGGCTCTGTGTAAGGATGAATTTTAAAGTGTATTGAAATATCGGTTTTAAATATCAAAATTAAATCAAACTTTAATGGGTGTGTTAATTAATTAACAAAGACATGAGCGTCTCGTTTCGGTCAATGTCAAATCCAAAACTCAGGCGTGTATCGTTTAATTGAATGAGGTGATTGATTACTTTATTGAATTAATAAACGTATGCTAATCATATATATATATATCTAACTTATGTCATTTTAAGTATTTTAGATACCATACATCCTGTTGAATGCACCAAGCGTGTAATTAACATTGAACCAGTGTGTCGAAATAACCCAAACGGAATGAAATTAAAGACTGGACATTGAGTTAAATTTGCCATTATATAATTATTTTCAATTGCAATTTCAGTCAAATAATTCTTTCGTTAAGGAAAAACTGAAGCGCATTTCAGGATTATTTTATTTTCTTGTGACACAAACAATTATTCGGGTGAAAAAAGAATATTTCAATGTCCAAAAGAAGCGTGTAGATGGAGAATAAACATTTCAGTGTCAATGTATTTGATATATATTTCTTGCCATCTTAGTTTTGTTATCAATGATAAGCAATGGGATATTATGTATTACTACAATTAATTAAGAGTTAACCCGTATTATATACCTAAAATGTCAAACATTCACCAAGATCAAAAAGGTTTGCTTGAATATTGGACTGATAAATCATTTGTATGCCAAGGAATGAGTGGTAACAAAAACTTTCGTTAAAATGTAGACATGCATCATAGAACTGTTGCTTTTTTCCATCAAACCCAACACAAAACTCACGACCATATTGTAAAGTAAGGAACTAACGACCTCATTCACCTCAAACTCTTCGTTAGAGTCTGGAAAGGTCACACAAGTTCAACTATTCCTGATTTACATCAAAGGGTTTTGGACCCCAGCCCGGGGTAACGTCCTTTGTCCCCCTCACACTGGTCACACGTGGATCAACCTAAGGCACTGCATGTATATCGTCCTTATATAATTTTTTTTTATATGCAATAGAATCACAATGTTTAATGCATTAGAAACATAATGTTCGATTAACTACATCCATAATACAGACCTTTTCCTGATTTAGGAACGATTTAATTCTTGCTTAATCATTATAAAGAGTATGTTTATCACTGTTACGTATCAAAGAGTGGTGTCCGCTGAAATAGGCGACGCATAAACTAAGCTGCCGTAGAGAACAAGTTGTCAAATGATGCGTTCCAAATCCGTCGATCAATGTACGAGGTCGCTGGGCGCGCGAGATTTCTCGCGAGATTTTCTCAAAAAGTCGTTTTCCGGTCATTGACCCTGTACAACTCGTAGTAAAAGTGACCTTGGCAGCTACAATCAATGAAGATGAAAACGATCATGTAATAGAGTGATTGGTGCTGATGGTGTAATGGTTTATGATTTGTTAGTTACATTGTGTAATCTCTAACGTCTTAAAACTTACTGAATTTAAAATCGGAAAAAAATGTAATATTTTCACAAATCTGCCTTATTGATCCAAAAACATGATGCGACAGCTGAGGCAAACACGTACCACACTAGTTGTTTCTATCTGATTTCTATTTATCTATAAGACAACTTCCTCATGAGAAAAACCACAGCTCGTGTATATCCACAACTACTACATGTGTGGTGCACAGAACCAAATGGTAACCGACGCTCATGTCAACATTTTTCCTTTTGAATAAACTTATTTTTTTATACATTTTAAATCATATTTTATTACATTTATATGAAACACACGTTTGGCATGAAGCATTACAATAAATCTTTATTTTTTAATATTACATTATTATGAAAAGTTTGAAAAGATAATGTAAACGAAGAATACTTCTTATACTTGCCGACAGCCTAAAAAATTGTTATTAATCATTTACCAAATTGTGTCAACTAACGATGTTAAAAGCTAGAAGTCATAATTCAATCCACCGACACATAAAATGTAGGTATACAGTGAATACACATTATTCGATATTTAACGAGGCCGGGTCTAATTAGTTCTGCCCTAGATTTTTTAATGAAATTTTTTACCTGAATTTCTACTGATATAATTATTACTTTAAGATTAAAAAATAAGACATTTACCATACCGTTTGTTTAGGGGGTCATCTCAAAGTTTGTTAATCTTTAACATAGGACCCTATGGGATTTCGCTTGAAATGTATCAATTTTGCACATTTTTTAAAACTTCTGCCCTAGGGATTTCTTTTTCTGTTCTACATATTAAAGTTATTGCTAAAAGGCATCAAATTGTCAAATAAAAAAACCCTTTTACCTCCTGGTTTGTTCCAGGGGTCTTATCAAAGTTGATTTTTGTATGCCCAATTTCCCAGATTTGTCAGATAATGGCTATTTTTTATTTGACAAAGGCGGAAAAGGTGATCTTTATAGTATTATTAAAGCCTTCAGACATATTTAAGTAATAAAAAAATATATAACATCACATATTTAGGGTCATTAATATAAAATACATGGTTACTGTCTTGAAATATATGAATTAAGCTATATTTAGGCGGGTTAAGAAAACGTGACAGAGGGTTTGGCCTGCTGAACCCTCCTCACTTTTTCGACCCGAGCCCAAATATAGCTTATACTTCGAGACAGTTATGTTTATTCCACAATATAACATTAATTTTACGCATTAAACGAGCCATTTTCAACAAATTTTGCTGAATATCTGCAGATAAAACTATCACGCCATGGCGTCAAACAAGCAAAAAGATGACGTCACAATACAAATGAAACGCTGCGCGAAAGCGTGCGTACTCGTTCTGTACTCGGCCTCGTTAAATTAAAACTAATACATAGAAATTATTAAACATCCTCGCAAAAAGACACCGTTCATAATATTCTCATATGAATCTGAGTAGTCATTGTTAATTTCTTCCCTGATTTCAATAATAATTTAAAAAAGATGCAGAAGTATATAAGAACTACCACAAGATAAAAACTTTGTCACATACATAATGCTGTTTAAAAAGTATAATAATTATTGCAATATCATTTCAAAATGCAAAATATTATTATTTATCATTTTATACTAATTAACACTTGCTTTCTTTGAGAAATAAGATAAGGTGACAATAACAAACTAGATGCTGTCATTAGACAGTAATACCTGCACCATGTGTTTGCCCCTAAATAACACTGTTTTATACCAGTTTAATTAAAAATGAAGGCTACATGCAAACTCCGGTAATACATTTAAAAATTATAATTTTCATAACTGAAGGATGAGATCCCTGCCCATATGATAATACACATCGTGACATGAGCAGCACTTTATGTGCAATTTGGGGTAGAACTGCTTGCAGTGAATTTTCAGTTAATCAATAATCTTAACATTTTATGTCATAGGAAGTATAATGGTCTATATAATTATTACAAACAAAATTAAAAATTAAATTATGCCCCCTCCCCGTGGCGGTTGCCGGTTTTAGATTTGCTTCTGTGTGCCTACATGAACATCATCGTGTGCACAAATTTAGAGAAGGGGTGGGAGTGAGGGGTCCAGACCCCCCTCCCCATGAAAATTCGTAAATTACCAAAAATACACCTTGGACCCCAATGCTCTTACAGACATGTAAACGCTCTAACCCATTGCGCTTCAATGTTAGGTAACATTATTTGGGGGGTAAATATGTAATCAATAGTCAACATACTTTATTGTTTATCTCAATAGGAAGTATACATGTACATCACAATATGCAAGTGTCCTGCACCACCTTAAAGCTGTTATTTACCTAATAAAATAGTGCAAGTGGATTTGAAGAATAGGTCATAAAAATACATGCATGTTACAAATGACTGATCTTTGTCTGAAGTTACGTACACAACACAGGTTTGCATGTCTCATTAGCGGGTACTAGTTTTACCCAGCTCTTCGATTAGATGGGTTCACGTGTATACATACATGGGTGTTGCTAAAACGCGGAACGGAAAACGGAACGGAAGGAAAACGGAAAATATTATCTAATGTTATTTACCTCACAGATTTGTAATTAAGTATGCTAAAACGATATACTTTATGTACCTTTTTAATTTTTTTTGAAAGATTAGCAATATTAGATTTTTTATTCAAGAATATTTATTTCCTCAAAATTAACAGTACATGCATTGACCACTATATTCTGTCCCAAAATATCCTCGATTCACTTTTTGCTGTATATTTATATATACCTCAGGGTTCAAGCGATTCTCTTTTAGAAGCATTAAACATTCTCATTATTCTTTCTTTAAAACGTCCTCTCTAGCTTATCAGCTGGTATAAATACACGGCTAAAAATAAAGAAGTCTACGGGGTTTTGCATTTTAACAGACCCGGATGATGGTGTTGAAAAATTGTGCAAGGTCTTCTGAGTGACTTCCAAATGGAGAAAAGATGTCAACATTTTCCATTATAAATCGTCCAAATGTGCTGCATGAATATTTTGGGATCGACAGACTATAGTCCCAATATATAATCGGAAAATCAAACCAGGCAACGTCTAGAGCTCTCTATTCGGATCATATGTATATAGCTGCTGGAATAAACAACTGCATGCTTTGTAATGCAAACGTAAACAAAATTGCATTGCTAAAAATACTAGTTTCAAAAATTACTAGTTTCACAAATTACCGGGTATTTTAATGTTTACTGTATTTCAATTTTTTAATGTCGTCAGTCCTACAGTTTTTTTCTTCCATCTCAATGATACTGTATCGTCTGTATGATAAAAGATCGTCTAGAACACCCAAAATTCAATTTTGATGTAAGTATATACATGTACATCATATTTGAAAATAATATAAAAATACTCAAAACACGCATAAAACGCTTTCACTAACTGCGTACGTTACGCTAATATGCCAGCAATACCATATAAGAGAAATAAGTAAAAAGTTATAGCTAATTTGCTCGTTTAATCATGTTAATGTTTCACAATTCGTATACATTTGATTTTTCCGTTTCGTACTCAACTAAAGCCGAATGAATACAATGCTATAATTGATAGACATTCATATGAATATTAATAACATAGCAACATGTTGATAATCATTCATTAGATATAAATAAAAGATACAAAGTAAATCGTTTCTGGCCAGTCTATACCCTTTTTAAGCGATAAACGTGATGATATTTTCCATTCCGTTCCGTTTTCCGTTCCGCGTTTTAGCAACACCCTTACATACATGTCTGTGTTTTCCGTATGCAGAAAAGGATTACGGTAGTTAAGATCAGCTAAAGGAATTCATTATTGTGTTTTAATTGGATTATCATTATGATGTTGACCAATTTAGGTAAGCATAATACATGTAGTAGTAGTAGCACAATATAATAAGATGCCAGCATGGGATTCCTGCCAGCATACATACACATGTATATAAGTTCTACTTTCACTTTCTAAATGTAATCTCCCTTTGACAGCATACTGTATCATCATCTTTTAATATTTAAATAAGCTTATCATCGTTACCTATCCTATCGCATTTGTAAAGTTTCTGTCATTTTAGTTGCAAAAGATATTTTTTTCATTTGTCAGACTGCATGCACTGTTGAGTTGACCCCATATTGACCCTGTATAAACAATTTCTTATTAAATTTGTGTATTTCATATGTAAGTAAGTGTAGACACGTATATTTTTTATATGAGTAATAATAGGAAGGAAGGAGTATTTCTTTCTTAATGTATTATAATGCATCAAATACAATGTAGGTCATGACCTTATGGGACTGTTCTGACCCCACGAAACAGGAAAATACAAAATATCTTCTAAAGTCATTATGATGCATCAACTGGTGTAAAGTACATTAATGACCCCCAGGTGTTGTCTTTAACCCCCCCCCCCCCCCCGCCTTTATGAAATAGGAAATGATATGATACACTGTATATTTTGTTAACTTCTGAGATCTGAGATCCTCATCCCTAAACCGTTTAATTTATTTTTGCTCTTTGTGTCATTGCGCGTAAAATTGTATTGTAAGATTATGCCCCCTTGGAGACACCCTGACATTTTAGAACTAGAAATAATAATGTATTTTATCTTATTCATATGTTATACAGTAGTGTTTGATCCATGTGGGTAATTCCTAGCCTAATGATGTCACTGCTTTGTTTAGGAGACTTTACAATTGCCCCAAATAGGTGAATACACATGGCAGTGATGCATATAACATTTTGTTTATAAATCTTAAAAATGGAATTAAGCAATTTCCAAAATGTTAATGTGAATCACGAGAGAAAAAGCAATCAAGAAATGATTTAAAATTTGCTACTGTACACATGTAAGAATGTATTAAGAAGACTGAATCTTTATAAGCAGGTTAGATTGGGGGGGGGGGATGAATGTGGAGTATAAACATTTATAATTTGAATCATTTATTGTTATTAATTAATTTTAACTTGTCAATGAATACTACTTATTGATCCCAAGGTAGAAATATGACCTCTGATCGTATCTCAATAGATCATTTGTCAATTATGCAAGGTGTAATGTAATTTTTTTTAAGAATAACATTTTTTACCAGTTTATAAAAGTTTTTAGACACCCAAATTATATTTTGATTTTAATAGATTATTCGACAAGGAAGGGGGGGGGGGGGGAGAGAGAACAGTTTATATTTGAGTTTGTTTGGGAGTGGGGGTTCCAAGTCATATATTTGACAATTTTTTAATGTAATTTAAAATAAGACTAAGCCATACTACAGTCATGAACATGAATAGTATAGAACAAAACACAAACTAATACATGTACATGTATATATACATAGGAAGTATTACAAAACAGATGATTGATCTATATCTGGGTTCTTAAATTGAATCATATATCATGTACATATTATATTATTGTTTCTTTGTTCAAGGCATTTAAGATGGTATGTAGGTCATGATCCCAAGTGCTCTTCCTGAAATTATCAAATATCATAAAAACCATTGAGATCCCCACCTTAATCCAAAGATATTATTCCTCCTTAGGTCATGCAGGCGCATCAGATCATTATGGCATGTAAGTCATGACCCTAAGGGGTCATCCTGACCCCCTTAGAATCAGAAATTGTCAATTATCTTTAAATTATTGATGTTTGATGATCCTATCTCTATTTAATCTTTATTAATTATTAAGTCTCCTGAATGAAGTTTGGAGACTTATTGTTTTTGTACGGTTCTTAATACATGTATATATTCTTCATCTTCTTTTTCTTCTTTCCCGCTCTGAACTTGTTTCTCAGAGATGGCTGAACATAATTGTACAAAACTCTAGGATATGATAGGCCTGCAAATCTAGTTGTGCACCCTGGTTTGATTTTTCTCATTTTGGGTTAGACAACCACTTTTCGGGGGGGGGGGGGGGGGTGTCAAAAGGGTGTGGGGTCTAACATTGAACCTTGTAGAAAGAATCATAGACTCTATTGTAAATGGTAACTTGAAAACGGACAAAGATAATAATATAGGGTTTTCATAATCATATATTGGCTGTTACTGGCAATATATAGGGTTTATTAGATCTGACCCCTGGGGTCATCCCCACCCCCCCAGGAATTTGAAATTACCATATATCTCAGAAACTGTTATAATCATGACCCCTAAACCATATATATTCATGTTTCTGATGTCAAGGGGCATCAAATGTTATGTAGGTCATGGGCCCTGTGGGTGGTCCTGACGCCCTCAAACAGCAAGTCCCTTAATATCTTCAAAACAGTTGAGATCCCCACCCTTAAACCATATATATTCTTGTACCTTGTGTCAAGGGGCATCAAACGGTATGTAGGTCATGGGCCCCGGGGGTTGTCATGACCCCCCTTGAACAGGAAGTGCACGAATATCTCGAAAACGGTTGAGATCCCCACCCCTTAACCATATATATTCTTTATCCTTAAAGGGCATCAAAAGGTATGTACCGGTAGGTAATGGGCCTCAGGGTTAAGTTTAATTTTTCAAAACCGTAATGCACATCTATGGAACAGTTCCTTTCATATCCCAAGATATGATGTGTCTATCCATTAAATCATAAAAGGAGTTCTAGGATCTATGTTTTATTTTAAGTGATAAACGTCAATTTTCTGCTACATTTTGACTCCCTGGATGAAATTTAAATTTTGAAAACCTTACTGCACATCTATAGAACAGTCCCTATCATATCCCAAGATATGATTGTCTATCCATTAAATCATAAGAGGAGCTCTTGGATCAATGTTTGATTTTTTAGTGATAAACGTCAATTTTCTGCTACTATTTGACTCCCAGGATGAAATTTAAATTTTTAAAACCTTATTGCACATCTATAGGACAGCCCCAATTATATCCCAAGAGATGATGTAGCTACTCCAAAAGTTGAAAGAGGAGTTCTGGGAACCATATTTTTTTTGCCAAAAAACGTCATTTTTTGTTGCCCACTGATCCCCTTAATTAAAAAAAAAATTCTGGAACCTGATCATGCCTCAATATGACACCCCCAATCATATTCTAGAAGATCATTTGGCTACTGCTTAAAAAAAATGACGTTTTTTAAACCAGTTTTTTTGTAAAAAAACGTCATTTTTTAGCCATTAAATGACCCCCAGGACAAAATTGAAAATTCCGAAACCTTATTGCGCATCTATAGGATACCCTAAAACATATTCCAAAAGATGATTTGTCTACTTTTGAAAATGAAGGAGGAGTTCGAGGAAGAAGGTTTTTTGTGAAAAAACGTCATTTTTTACCAATTATTTGACCCCCAGGACTAACAGAGAATTTTTGAAACTTTTTTACAAAACAACATGATACCCCAAATCAAACTCCAAGAGTTCAGTTTGCTGGTTTATAAGATGTAAGAGCAGTTTGAGAAAGTAAAACGTGACAGACGGACGGACGGACGGACGGACGGAACAGGGTAACAACAATATACCCGAACTTTCTTTAGAAAGTGCGGGTATAATTACTATTTACGTAAATATACGATTTATTACAATTTTAATCCAGTTCATGCTTTTAAGTTGATATTTGCAAATTGTAATTTAATAAAAAAAGGTGAAGTACGATTACTTGTGTCCGAGTCCAGAAATCGTGACATGTGCATTGGTCAATAATAATAAGAGTGAGTCAAATAGCGATCAATGCCCGGTTTTATTCCTGTTATAAAAAGCTGTCAAGCGCAATTCGTGAACTAGAGGGAATGTACAAACGTCTGGGTCACACGGTGAAATGTTTGTAATAAATATCCTATTTTTTATAGTATTGAATTGTTTAGGTCGAGTATAAATAATTCGTTGCATTTGTTATTTGTTTTTAAGTATATTTTTTTGTGTCATATAAAAAGCTTTACAATGGTTTGCATTTGAAAAAGTGACTAGATCATAAAATAATGATATAACATTTGAAAAAGTTACAAGATAAATGATATAACATTTGTTCACTGCTGTCATTTGTTATTCCGAACTGTATTGAAATTCAATGCTATTAAATTAATCTTGATTATTCATCGTTTCTGCAGTTAAAGATTCTAGTTATTGTTTAAAGAATTTCTCAGTCCCTGCTTTCGATTTTTGTCTTTAAAAGTTTTTTTTCAAATTCAACGTCTAAAACGTACTTTGTTAAAAAAACCCAGACTATCTCTTCATCACATATTCGTCGAGTTCTTTTTGCTGATATTTATCTTTGATAAAGATATGATTAAAAAAAATTCGAATCATGTCACACATTACAATGTTTTAATAAGTTGTTGTTGATTTTTTGAATGATTGATTCGGATTAATTAGCGTCTTGTGAGAATAATTCCAATACAGAGGTGAGGACACGAGAGAGTTAAAAGACATCTGATGGGCCGGGTTCAGAAAAAGACATTGACCTCATCCGGGGATTTTACGGTCGGGTTCGTGTTCCTTAAGAAACTGAATGATCGATCCTGCAGAAATTGAATTGGTTGTGGAGGTGAGCATTCATTTCTTGGTCCTTAAACCCTCTCTCGAGTCAAGCAGAGGCCACACAGTTATCAATAACCTCCTCATGTGGAAGTGTCGTTAACGTGTCTCCAAAATTAACTCCCAAAGAATATTATGCTCTGTTTTCAGATACTTCAACACTGTCTATGCATACCTTTCTTTTCTTTTTTTAAAACAATCTGTATAAAATATAATTAGTAATGATAATAATTACAACAAACGATATCAAACATTATTTTGGTACCTCTTTTTCTTCTTTTAAAGATAAAATATTACAGACGCCTCCGTTTATATGCTTATTTTCAAATGTTTAAAAAAGCCCACATTGTTTAAATTATTAATTGTAGTCAATTACCCACGTCTTTCCTCGCACCCAAACAATCTCGTCTGACCTCTCGTAGTAGTTGTAGTATCACGTGACCAAACAGTTCTGGCATTCGTTTGATGTTTCTTAAAACGGCGGTGAACTTCTGAAACCAGCATCTAATTTGCACTCGAATGAATCAAGCAGATTTTACTACGAGTCTAAGAATGTCGGTGAAAAGGTTACCCAGCTCGGGCACTGACCGGAGGAATGACCGGGGAAAGTAGTTCCGGCATCCACGACCCCGCCCATCGGATTCAGGTTTCTTCTGTTAAGGATAATGTGGCATTTTGGCGGGAAAATTAAGCCCCGCCTTCTCATTAGTAATGCTCATTGATGTAAAAAGCCTGAGTTTCCTAGATGTGTTGATTTTTTAACTGTAGAGTTCACGATGCAAACCTGCTTTCAAGGCTTCTTTACTGTTTATTTTCGTAATGGATAAATCCGAATGAAATGCAAGAATCTTGATTTGCTTCCCAAACACTATTTGCAATATGAAATAACATAATAAATCGTTCTTATGTTACTATCTGGCAAGTCTATAAAGATATAAACCTGTTACAGGATACTTTGTTTTATACAAGGTGTAAGTCTACACTGCATTTGACAACCAAATTCGAATAAAACCCGTTTCTTCAATGATACGCTACTTGTTTAGTAAGCTTGTAGAAAAGGGGACCCGAAAACAACTATGATGTCGCCTTTTGAAGCGTTATTCATGGATGTGTTGAATACATATTTTACATAATATAATTATTTCTCGTCGTTTTATAATTCATCCATACTTAACAGGGATAAATATAATACATTACACTATGTAAGATACTTGTTAATGTCATAAGGCAATGCTAAATTTTATAACAAAATTAGACAAACATCTGAGATTTTCAATGCTAAGACCTTTCATAAGGTTACTGGTATTGCGAAACTTCATAATGTTAAAATATATTCTGCTGAGGAAAATAATCATGATTGTACAAGGAAACAGGCAAAAAAAAAAGCTATCAAAATATCAACACTGTTTGATGTTTGGATAACTGTAGCCTGTGTCATTTTTTGTATTATTTTTCTTCCTACTCTTTCCGAAAGTTATTCATGAATTTTCATCTTTTTTTCGTTTAAAAATTTGGACGCACCAACAAGTCTCTAATTAACAACACACGTGCGTCCAAAAGCCAGGAACATGCATTCCTCTGATTTTACAAACCGCTTCTAACAGTCATACCGTGTTTGATTTGTTTTTTTTGAAATACTAGTACTAAATGCACCCAATTTCAATGCAGCAATGTTTTTATTTTAGCAACTGTATGGATATTATAGTAAGCATTAAGCGTGCACCTGTTGATAAGTATTCATCGCGAGCAATGCATCCTGGTCAAATATTTTTTAACATTCATTTAGATAAAAAATTCAAATAAAATCGACGGCAAAACTCCCTTGGGATTATGTAGCCATGGTTGTTTAGTAGTCCTTCTCATCCTTTACCATATCTGTCTACCAATTGTGCTAACTTTGCTATAGGAGAATACGGTTTTAACAACCAAATATTATTCAAAACTTATATTGTAGTTCGATGATGCATGATCAATTTTATATTGTCCGCGAAGACTTAAATTAGATATCAAATATATATATTTTTAGTTAAGGTTTAAAATTGTTTTGTAATATTAAAATATCAAACTCCATGTTAATCATATTGTAAAAAACTGATGCATTCAGAAAAATAAACAGAAAGAGTTATTTATCTACTCATTGAAAACACGCAATTTCAAAAGTGTCTATTATCAATTTCATTCATTTTTAATACATGATTTTGTTGCATGTAAATGTTACAAATATTACAACACTACAGTGACCGTCATCTTAATTGCAATTATTCTAGATAGATTACCTGACAAGATAATGAATTGTACTTTATATTATAACCTCTTCATTCCAATGTTGTGGTACATTGTGTATACAATAGTCCTGGTATTATTGCAAACTGTTCAGATGGTTTTAGCTAAAGCTGACTTCAATTCATATTACACATATTACACTGATTACACTTATTATAAACGGTTAGCATTTCAAAAATGCTCCAGCTCTCATAAAAATGCGAACATTCTCAATATCACGATAAACTGCGATGACCAAAAACTAATTGGTAAAACGAATCTAATACATTGATTGTATCATTTGGATGTTGTGTTTCTACCGATGTCGTGAGAATCACATTTTGAATGTGAAGACAATAGGGGGATTAGTATTAATAATACTGGACAGTGGGTAAGGTACGAAAGAGGGATAGAAGGTGGGGCCGTGATTTTATTGAGTGGTGTTTGTAAAGAACAAAAATATAGGTGAACAATATAATAAGAATCGACTAAGATGATTGTTGAATTACAATAGCCCCTTCCCCCAATAATAAAAGAAAACAACCCACAACCCCCCGCCCATCCCCGAAAATATGACCAAAGAAAGACAACACCCGCCCAAATTTAAAGAAAAAAGATAGGAATAAGGACATCTAACAATTATCCTAGATATACTTTGCTTTTTACATTAGAAAAATGTTTTAAAACATATTCAAATAATAAAAGAAAAGCAAACCTGAAAAGTTGAATATTGAAGAAAAAACTCGATTTAAATAAAAATATCAAACAGTTAAAAAGCTTAAGTTTATTTCCCTTTAGGTGTCAGTTTTTGCACTCACTTAATCATTTCTTTACAACCGTCTCTATAGATATGCAGTGCATTAATGATTACATTCAGTGAAGCACAACTTTGTCCTTTAACACTGGTGCAAGTCGCTCAACGATACCAAACTCGAATACTATACACGAAAAAAGAATAAAATTACGAGAAATCAATCGTCTGGTGGCACAGTTTGAAAATTGTCACCACGTTGCAAGAGAGAAAACTCGTGCTCGTTACTTATGCAAGCTGGAAATTAAAAAAAATCTAATTCATAACATCCGCTTCAAATGACAAATACGTAAGGCTTTTCTACCAACTTAATCAAGCGACTTTTTATTTTTCCAGATGACATTTGGCTTTGTTATGGAGTATGATAACAAGCTGGTGCTGTATGTATAGAATGTAATATAGGCATTTATAGAATATATTATATATATTGTTCCAATCTTAATACACATAAAGTAACTTCTATATTTTGTTTATATGTTTTAAGAGTTCGTTTAAAAATAGCTTGAGTGAAAAAGTAATTTCAAACAATTATTGTTAAAAATAGTTTTGTAGTCAAAATTTTTAAATGGACAGAAGCATATAATAAATTTATCACTGTAACAGTGACTTAATCTTAAGAGCAGGATCACGTCTCATTGCCAGGCGTGGATTTTCAGATTTACTCGATGCTTCGCGTCTCGTTTGATCTGATGATCCACACCCAGCTACCCGACATGATCCTACCCACTGGATCAAATAACTATATTTATATCTATTAGCAAATCAGAGCCCAAGTTGGCATGCTATGAAAGTAATCAGGCGTAGAATGCCAAGGAATTTCCTAAATATATTTTGATAATTATAAACGTTTAGGTATTGTACGTAATTATACGATAAATTGCTTTTATGGATACTAAACGTGCGATATCGTGTATTGTCTAATGCTTTATGTCATATATCAATAAAACAAAATCTTTTCAAGACATTTTTCTACAATTTGTGAATGTCTTGAATGTGCCCAAAACTAGGGGATCTTTTCTTAATGTTAAAACTAATATAATGTATACTGTTAATGTTATAATTACTAACATTTTTAGTATTTTTACAAATAATGAAATTAATTTGATGTTTTACACAAGATTGATCTATACACTAAATCTAAGATATACGGGCTTTTGGTAAAATCCCATCGATACATTCTTTAGTGTAGATGATTTATACATGAAATAATTACCTCTTCTTAAACTGTTAATTAATGCAATTTAACCTGTAAATTCCTTGGCGTAAATATAAGAAAGATAACTCTTCACCTGTTATCTGTATTTGGTTTCTTTTGTAAATGTTTCTTTTAAGGCCTGTTGTAATGATATTTAACTCTAAATAGAGCCATCTCGGCGTTAGAAGTACATACAAAAGTCCCGAGATTAACAATGCGATCTGTTATCTAATTAAACTACCGTGTCTCGTCTATTGAACCATAGCAGTAGTTGGCTCACAATAAGCCGTTATACACAGCTATCGACATTAAAAATTAGTCTGGGTATACAACTATTGCATGCCAAATCCACAAATAAGAGCTTAACATAGTTCCACAAGAAATGAATTAGGTTTATCGAATATAAACTATAGTTAACGAACCGTAAACTATTTTTAACGATTAGGTAACTATAGTTTTTATCTATAATACATATTTAAGGATTGTAGACTATAGATTCCGAGTGCTTAGTTAAGGTTATGTGTCTGTAAATAAACTTTACCAATATGTTTTGCTGATAAATATAGATTCAAATTTGTAAACTATAATTTACGTTCGTTATTTATACTTATGAGTTGTGAATTATAGGTTCACAAAAAGTTCAATTATATGTATAAGATAAACCTAGTTAATTGACTGTGAATCTATAGCTAGCTCATTTTTTTTTAAATTATGTGTTAATTTTATTTACCCAGTTCTTTTCTCCATAATAGTTTTAGGACTCTAGGCTGGTTGGTTTCACGTAAAAACCCCCAAGATAAAAAAAAAATACATGGTAGTGTGAAATAGGCTCCAACAATTATATGAAAATAAATCCTAGATTTTTAACTTATAAAAAGTCAAATTGAAAAGTGTTGTATAAATGAAAAATAATTGTATGTATATATTTATATATTACTTTATTACATTTCTGCTATTTCTGCTATACAGTTTTACACACACACACAAAATGAAATCATAAAAATATAATAATGGAATATTTCATAAGTTCTGGACTGTTATCTTTTCCGTCCGTTGTCGCGTCCTTTAATTAATGACAAAGCATTCTTAACATTCAGTAACCCTATTATTAACTAAGAAATAGAAATACATTGACAGGTATTTTGTCTGTCCGTTAACATTGTTATAAAAGTCATCGACTCGCGCCTTTTTATCAATGCCAAGATATTTTAAAAATTCAGTGACCTAATTAGCAAGCGCAAAATAAAAACAAAACAAATCGACAATTGACTCACTATGCCTGTGTTAATTAACTAACAAATACATGAGCGTCTCGTTTCGGTCAATGTCAAATTCAAAACTCTTTATTTTGCAACAGGCGTGTATTGTTTAATTGAATCAGGTGATTGTTTACTTTATTGAATGAATACAATCTCGTCAAGGTATCGAATTACACCGCAAGGTCACACCGTCTAAGGTAATCGCATTTCTTCACCATTGTAGAGCTGAGTGCCCCTACACTTTGTACGTTTAGATTCCATATATTTCCAGTATTCACGAAACTAAGTGCAAGTTCTAGGCTCCGTGTAAGGATGAATTTTAAAGTCTATTGAAATATCGGTTTTAAATATCAAAATTAAATTATACTTTAATTGGTGTGTTAATTAATTAAAAAAGACATGAGCGTCTCGTTTCGGTCAATGTCAAATCCAAAACTCAGGCGTGTATCGTTTAATTGAATCAGGTGATTGATTACTTTATTGAATGAATAAACGTATGCTTATCATATAAATATCTAACTTATGTCATTTTAAATATTTTAGATACCATACACCCTGTTGAATGCCAAAGCATGTGATGAAAATTGAACCAGTGTGTCGAAATAACCCAGATAGAATGAAATTAAAACTGGACCTTGAGTTAAGGTTGCCATGAATATTTTCAATTTAATCTTTCAATTAAATAATTCTTTCATTAAGGGACAACTAAAGCAGATTTCAGGATCATCTTTACCTTCATGTGACACAAACAATTATTCGGTTGAAAAAAGAATCTTTCAATGTTCAAAAGAAGCGTGTAGATGGAGAAATTAACATTTCAATGTCAATGTCTCTATTATATATTTCTTGCAAGCTTATTTTTGTAATCAATATGTAATGAGAGATTATGTATTGCTACAATTGATTAAAAGTTTACCCGAATTAAATACTCAAAAATGTAGACATGCATCATTGAACTGTTGTTTTTTTCCCCATCAAACCCGACACAAAACTCACGACCATATTGTAAAGTAAGGAACTGACGACCTCGTTCACCTCAAACTCTTCGTTAGAGTCTGGAAAGGTCACACAAGTTCAACTATTCCTGATTTACATCAAAGGGTTTTGGACCCCAGCCTGGGGTAACGTCCTTTGTCCCCCTCACACTGGTCACATATGGATCAACATAGGGCACTGCATGTATATCGTCCTTATATAAATTGTTTGCAAGAAATTTTTTTTATATGCAATAGAATCACAATGTTTAATGCATTAGAATCATAATGTTCGATTAACTACATTCCTAATACAGATCTTTTTGTGATTTAGGAACGATTTAATTCTTGCTTAATCATTATAAAGAGTATGTTTATCACTGTTACGTATCAAAGAGTGGTGTCCGCTGAAATAGGCGACGCATAAACTAAGCTGCCGTAGAGAACAAGTTGTCAAATGATGCGTTCCAAATCCGTCGATCAATGTAAGAGGTCGCTAAGCGCGCGAGATTTCTCGCGAGATTTTCTCAGAAGGTCGTTTTCCGGTCATTGACCCTGTACAACTCGTAGTAAAAGTGACCTTGGCAGCTACAACCAATGAAGATGAAAACGATCACGAAACAGAGTGATTGGTGCTGATGGTGTAATGGTTTATGATTTGTTAGTTACATTGTGTAATCTCTAACGTCTTAAAACTTACTGAATTTAAAATCGGAAAAAAATGTAATATTTTCACAAATCTGCCTTATTGATCCAAAAACATGATGCGACAGCTGAGGCAAACACGTACCACACTAGTTGTTTCTATCTGATTTCTATTTATCTATAAGACAACTTCCTCATGAGAAAAACCACAGCTCGTGTATATCCACAACTACTACATGTGTGGTGCACAGAACCAAATGGTAACCGACGCTCATGTCAACATTTTTCCTTTTGAATAAGCTTATTTTCTTTATACATTTTAAATCATATTTTATTACATTTATATGAAACACACGTTTGGCATGAAGCATTACAATAAATCTTTATTTTTTAATATTACATTATTATGAAAAGTTTGAAAAGATAATGTAAACGAAGAATACTTCTTATACTTGCCGACAGCCTAAAAAATTATTAATCATATACCAAATTGTGTCAACTAACGATGTTAAAGGCTAGAAGTCATAATTCAATCCACCGACACATAAAATGTAGGTATACAGTGAATACACATTATTCGATATTTTAATTAAAACTAATACATAGAAATTATTAAACATGAGATAACCCCCCACCCCCTTTTCCTCGCAAAAAGACACCCTTCATAATATTCTCATATGAATCTGAGTAGTCATTGTTGATTTCTTCCCTGATTTCAATAATAAGTTAAAAAAGATGCAGAAGTATATAAGAACTACCACAACATAAAAACTTTGTCACATACATAATGCTATTTAAAAAGTATAATAATTATTGCAATAATCATTCCAAAATGCAAAATATTATTATTTATCATTTTATACTAATTGACACTTGCTTTCTTTGAGAAAAAAGATAAGGTGACAATAACAAATTACTATTTACGTAAATATACGATTTATTACAATTTTAGTCCAGTTCATGCTTTTAAGTTGATATTTGCAAATTGTAATTTAAAAAAAAAGGTGAAGTACGATTGCGTGTGTCCGACTCCAGAAATCGTGACATGTGCATTGGTCAATAATAATAAGAGTGAGTCAAATAGCGATCAATGCCCGGTTTTATTCCTGTTATAAAAAGCTGTCAAGCGCAATTCGTGAACTAGAGGGAATGTACAAACGTCTGGGTCACATGGTGTTTTGCCTTTTAAACTTTTTTTTTCAACTTCAAGGTCTAAAACATACTATGTTTAAAAACCAGAATATCTCTTCATTAAATAATCTTCCGAGTTCTTTCTCGCTGATATTTCTATAATTATAAATTAAGGCATTTTGCAAGAAAACTATAAAATGCCTGCACCAGATTACTTGCTTACACCTTTGATATTTCAACACATGCGTGATGGTGTCCGTAAGGTATAACTGAATTTTAACTGATAATTCATCATTGTGAAATTAATCAAAAACCTATTTACATTTTTTATAAACAAGCCCGAAATAGCAAAAATGAGAGTGGTGGCTAAGTCAGGGAAAGTTTGCATCAAAATATACACTTGCAATGAAATAATATTGAATGATTACGTATAAAGAGTGAATATATTTACTGTGAGCCGTCAGCGTATTTATAGAATACACAGAAGTTAAGATTTGACAAATGTTGATTAAATAACATTAGTCAATTCGTTTATTCAGTGGGCGATTTAAGTTTTTATAAACATTCGCTTGATCGAGAACTTTCCAGAACTGGGGGAAACCAAAAATGCGGATTGACTAATTAACGAAGAATGTAGGATGACTATATCATGCATCGCAGGCAGATACCTTGAATCTGACTTCTATAAATACAAAAAATTAATGAATAAATAGAACAATTAATGCGATTTTAATATTAATGGAAAGAACTTTCCAGAACAGGGTGCCCAGGTACGTGTTGACTAATTGACATCATGGCGGAAAGAGTAGGGTGGGTTAACCATCGGCAAGATACTTTGAATCGTTGGTTTAAAATATGTATGCAAATGGATAATAATGCATAACCTAGAGTGTTCTAATTTCATGATACTTTTTATACCACGACAGATTATTTTTAAACCTTAGACATTAATTTGTAAACAGATTATTGTATTCTACGTCTAAAAGTTTAATGGGGACCACCCCCTCTGATTGTTTTTTTTTTTTAGATTTGTCCGCTTTTCTAAATATCCAACAATGTAATTTGTTTATTGTTTCAATTTCAGTTTAGTTTTTTCCGTTGCTCTAAATATCCAACAATGTAATTTTATTTTATTTCAATTTTAAAGAATAAGATAAGTAAAAAAAACTGGACAATTTATATACAAAAATGAACAAAGATATGGTGTGACAAACATGTATTAAGCGTTCTATGATAATAATGTGAAAAGTTATAATTCCCGCACTCGATAAAGATATGATCATACAAAATCGAAATCATTTCACACATTACAATGTTTTAATTTGTTTAATAAGTTGTTGTTGATTGTTTGATTCAGATTAATTAGCGTCTGGGGAGATAAATTCCAATACAGAGGAGAGGACATGAGAGAGGCTGAGTTTAAAGACATCTGATGGGCCGGGTTCAGAAAAAGACATTGACCTCATCCGGGGATTTTACGGTCGGGTTCGTGTTCCTTAAGAAACTGAATAATCGATCCTGCAGAAATTGAATTGGTTGTGGAGGTGAGCATTCATTTCGTGGTCCTTAAACTCTCTCTCTCTCTCGAGTCATGCAGAGGCCACACAGTTATCAATAGCCTCCTCATGTGGAAGTGTCGTTTACGTGTCTCCACGATTAACATCCAAAGAATATAACGCCCTGTTTTCAGATACTTAAGCAGTGTCAATGCATACCTTACTTTTTATTTTTTTTAAAAAACAATCTGTATAAAATATTATTAGTAATGATAATAGTTACAACAAACGATATCAAACATTATTTTGGTACCTCTTTTTCTTCTTTTAAAGATAAAATATTACAGGCTTCTCCGTTTATATGCTTATTTTCAAATATTTTAAAAGCCCTAATTGTTTAAATTATTAATTGTAGTCAATTACCCACGTCTTCCTTCGCACCCAAACAATCTCGTAGTATTTTTAGATACTATATTTGAGAGAGTTAGCTCTCTTGGTTAAATTATATCTGTTATCCCTTCATCATGCCTGTACCATTGATTTTCATGTATTATATATATTGTAGTTTGTACATACTGTACATATGTTTTTTCTCTACACTGTAAATTCAGTTATGAGAATAAAGTTCATTGTCATTGTCATTGTCTGACCTCTCGTAGTAGTTGTAGTATCACGTGACCAAACAGTTCTGGCATTCGTTTGATGTTTCTTAAAACGGCGGTGAACTTCTGAAACCTGCATCTAATTTGCACTCGAATGAATCAAGCAGATTTTACTACGAGTCTAAGAATGTCGGTGAAAAGGTTTCCCAGCTCGGGCACTGACCGGAGGAATGACCGGGGAAAGTAGTTCCGGCACCCACGACCCCGCCCATCGGATTCAGTTTTCTTCAGTCACGGATAATGTGGCATTTGGCGGGAAAAATGAGTACCGCCTCCTCAATTATAATGCTCCTTTAAAATCGATAACATTTTGTTAAAAGATTGCGTTTCCTTGATGTTATTATTTTTGGCCCATCAAATACACGGTGCCAAAAACTTTTGATTAACTGTTTTTTTATCATTATAGATAATTTTGAATAAAATATAAAAAAATATTATAAATTCCAAAGCACCATTTGCAATTTGACATACCAAAATTAATTGTTCTCAAGTTATCTATGCTTCGATGTTTTCATCAATTTTTCCTCTTACTTGTTTTGAAAGTCTTTGGTGTATTTTCATCTTTTTTCTTTTAGACATTTGATCACACCTGTAAGTCTCCAAAATCAACACACCTTCTTCCAAACAGGCATCCTCTGATTGTACAAACCGCTTTCATTTGTATCTTCGAAATATAGCAAATGCACCCAATTTCAATACAGCACTGTTTTTTTTTTAAAGTCTGTCCCAAGTTATTGCTTCCATCAATTTTTGATGATTTTTAATAAAAATAGACATACCTGTGAAAGAAATACAATTCAAATCGATGAAAGGGAATATATCCAAGATATCTTGTCCTCTATAGGGACAATTATCCCTTTTCACGCATAAAATTTCACAGGAACGAAAACAATTTTCTTACGGATATTTGTAATGGGAAATGTTTACATCTTTTCTCCATTCGGAATACACTCGGAATACATCGCGCAATTTTTTAACATTATCATCCGGGCTTATTAATGGCTGATGCAATGCAAAATCTCCGTAGACTTTCAATTTCTGGATGTGTATTGAAACCTGAAGCGGTAGAGGGGGCGTTTCAAAACAGATAATCTGGACATGTTTCATATTAGTGGAAGAACGTAGTTTGAGCACAAAGGTATTTACTATTATCACAGATATAAGACACAAAGTAAAAATTTGGGTGGGATTTATTTTAATGTAATTGGCTTATTTGGTCGCGGTGACATAAGGAACAAAATTTGGGAGCGGCCGCAGGGTCGTCTCCCCAACAACAAACAATCAAGTGTGGCGACCCCAAAATGGGCTGAATTGTGCACTGGGTAGGTCACAAATGCACAACGCCACTCAAAATGCAATATGGTCAAAGTTCAATCAGAGTTCAAAGTTCAATCAGAGTTCAAAGTTCAATCAAAGCTGCATTAAAGTGCAATAAGGTTAAATGGGTCAATATCCCATTTAATACACAATTGTATAATTAAACATAATAATTTGCATGTATCAAAGTTGCAATGATGAAAAGCGCTATTTGCGCCACAAAAATGATACACGGTTTAGAAAACACTGTTCCATTTGAGGTGGGGTTTGACGAAAGCGCCGGTTCAAATTCACCTCCAGGTCTTCAACATGTTCACCGCGACTTTGAAGGGCTGCAAGTCCAGATTTGGGATTTCACCTGAAAATTTAACACAAAGAGACAGCAGTATCTGATTTCAACAAAACAATTATAACATTATACAAATTTATAAAAAAAACAAAAGGGGAGGGTGGGTGGGTTTTGAAGAAATAGTTAGGCAAATAATGATAATTCAACAGAGAAAATTTTAACCTACCAGTTTGTATGACGTGAAGATTGAAAAGGATATGACGTAATATAGAAAAGCACTTAGTAAAAAACTATTTTGGAACTCAGCATGCGCAACCCGGATAAATCCGGAATGAGCATGGAAAGTAAACTGAGATAAATGCGCATATTCTGAGACTGCGCTTTAATATGCGCTATTATCACAGATATAAGACACAAAGTAAAAATTTGGGTGGGATTTATTTTAATGTAATTGGCTTATTTGGTCGCGGTGACATAAGGAACAAAATTTGGGAGCGGCCGCAGGGTCGTCTCCCCAACAACAAACAATCAAGTGTGGCGACCCCAAAATGGGCTGAATTGTGCACTGGGTAGGTCACAAATGCACAACGCCACTCAAAATGCAATATGGTCAAAGTTCAATCAGAGTTCAAAGTTCAATCAGAGTTCAAGGTTCAATCAAAGCTGCATTAAAGTGCAATAAGGTTAAATGGGTCAATATCCCATTTAATACACAATTGTATAATTAAACATAATAATTTGCATGTATCAAAGTTGCAATGATGAAAAGCGCTATTTGCGCCACAAAAATGATACACGGTTTAGAAAACACTGTTCCATTTGAGGTGGGGTTTGACGAAAGCGCCACATGCATGAACATGCACCCGCCACCAAAGGTCCTACTTATTGGTGACGGCGTCACGTCCCCACCTCAAATAGATACCGCCGACCAATGCCAATGAGGATGGGATTGCTTTTACTTGGTTTTGACCCCCATTATGTGTTCGATAGCCCCTTGTAAATTGTTGAGAAAAAGGTCGTTCCCCAACTTGGATAGGTGGGTACCGTCACTATGAAAAAGTTGGGTATGACTGATTTTAATTTGAGGATGCTTGATGTAGGCCCCTCCCAGGCTCACCATGGTTTTAATTGCTTGGCGGTCAACTCGGGTTCGGGTTTGGTTCATGGCTTTTGTGTTTGTTGAATAGCGCCATGTTATCCTGGGAAGGGTAGAGGACCACACAAATTTGGTTTTTGGGAATAATGTTTTACATTGAGACAGAATGTCATGTACCATGGTCAACAGCCGGTCAAGACGAGTTTTGCCAACATTATTGGCTCCGCAATGAACGACAATAATGTGAGGAGGACTTTGCAATTTGAGGCCTTTGAGGTACTTGAGTTTAGGGACAAGGTCCAAAAGTTTCATGCCACTGTACCCCTGCCACCATATGTTGGCATTTGGAATGGATAGGTTGGTTCCTCCGATTCTTTGTGAGGCTGCTACTGTAGCATGTTTGATAATGGAAGATCCCAAAATCCACACATTAACTGGATCTGCAACCACTTGGATTAAATTGGTTTAGGAATGCAAATATTTTGTTAAAATAATGACAGATACAAAAAGGGAATTAAAATGAAGATCTTAAGGGAGGGAACATGATAATTAATCGCCAACTGCCGGTGGTTAGTTGAGTGAAGGGGAATGCTGGATATGCATTACCTAATGTAAGACCTATAGGCTTGTGAATGCCATCGCCCAGAGGCTTGTATGGCTTGTTCTGATAGGCCCTGCTGTGCCAGCATGGTAGCTGCCCCTATCCTGAATGAATGAGATTTGTAATACTTGCTGTTGATTCCCAAAACTTGTAGGGCTTTTGCCAGTACTGATGAGAACTGATAGCGGGTTAGTGGTTGGCCGGAGTAGTGGCAAAACAGGGGGCCTGTAACATTTGGCCGAACTTGTAAATATTTGTTCATAATTTTGACCGGACAAACTTGGGTGTCAGTGGCATTGATGCGCAAGTGGGTTCCTTTGCCTAGTTGATCCGTCTTGGAGTATTTAATAAGGAGATTGATAATAGAGTGTTGAATTGAAATATGCTGAACCTGGATGATTCTATCGGGTGAGTTACCCTTAGATAATGCTAATTCCCCCACCCTTAATAATGCATAATATGCTAAGGTAAACGCAGCAGAAAACAGTGAAGTTTCATAGGTATCCTGGCATACCACAGGCAACTTATGAAGGATTTGATTCAAAATCTCTAGGGTTATGGGCATGCGCACATCCCTGTTGTTATTTTGCCTTTCCATGCCTTCTAACACTTTACCAACAAGGAAATGTTTTGTAGGGTCACCATTCCCTAATACTTTACATTTAAATGCAATTGCAGATGTATAGGCCCTAGCAGTGGTTTGTTTGCAGCCTTGTATGGACAGGTGAGCTATGAACATTAAAATGTGATTTGAAGGTGGTGGCCAAAGGATGGACAACTGTTGATTTAATCTAAACTGGTCGAAAGCTTGCAGACCCACAGCGTAAGCTTTGGTAGTGTTACTGGCTAGTGATGACATGAGAAGGCGGTTCATTTCATCTTCAAGAGCACGTTGTGGAAGGATGTTGGTATGGGTTGGGGTAGCTGGTCTGCTGCTGGAGCCAGTTCCCTGAATCTGCCCCACTGTTGACGAGATATTGCATCTGCTATACCATTTTGATTGCCAGGAATATGCTGGGCTTTGAACTGAATGTTGTTTTTTATAGTGACAAGCATGAGTGGCCTAATGAGAAACATGACTCTATCAGATGAGGATGATTGTTTGTTAATGATGTGTACAAGAGCTAGGTTGTCTATATGTAGGATTATTTTTTTGTTTCAGAGTGTTTTAGCCCAAATGGTGAATGCCAAAACAATGGGGACTAATTCTAAAAATGTAATGTCATGAATGATTGGTTTGTTTGCCCATGACGATGGCCACTGGAGATAGGCCCACTGCCCTTGAAAATATGAACCGCATCCTAATGAAGCTGTCCCAGAGCTATCTGTAAAAAGGGTAAGTATTTCTTGAGAACTCCATTCGGAATCCGGGAAATATACAACCCCATTGAAATTGGTCAGGAGGTCGAGCCACATTTGCATGTCTAATTTCATTGCAGAGGTATTGTTAACATGGTGATAGGTTTGAACCTTACCAATCATAGCATTATAAAAACGTCTGTTGAATGCTCGACTACCTGGTATAGCCCTGGCAAAGAAATTAAGTTTACCTACAATGTTTTGCAGTGAATTGATGGTAATTGTTCTTTTCTGAATACGATGTGTGAGAATTGACAACATTTCTTGAATCTTTGGTGGTGGTATACGAATTTGCATTTGAATTGTATCTATGACTAGACCCAAGAACACAGGTGATGTTGTAGGCCCCTGTGCTTTGTCCTTATTAAGTGGAATCCCCATATCTGTACATAGGCTATGAAAGGTGTTGACTAGCATACGACAATGGTTAGTATCAGACCGACCGGCAAAAATAAAATCATCTAGGTAATGGTGGGTGGTTTCTAAACCAGATTGCCTTCTGACCAACCATTCGATGAATGTAGAAAATGTTTCAAAAATTTTGCACGAAATTGAGCAGCCAAAGGGCAACATTTTATCGAAATAGTAAGCACCCCTAAAGAAAAGTCCTAGCAGTTCAAAGTCCACAGGGTATACGGGTATTAGCCTAAAAGCACTTTTTATATCCTCTTTTGCCAACAAGGCCCCCCTTCCCAATTTGCTAATGGTATTTACGACTGTGTCGAAGGAAGTGTAGGTTACTGTTGTATCTTTAGGGTCTATGTATGTATTTATGCTGGACGACGGTGGGTAAGATAAATGTGTTATCATTCTCCAACCGCCGTCGCTTTTGGGAACTAAACCGATTGGTGAGACATGAATGTTGGGCATTGGTGGTTGTAGGAAGGGGCCAGCCATGCGTCCCTCATCCACCTCCTTAGAGATTTTTGTTTGCAAAATATCTGGGTATTGATTGGCTGATACCAAGTTGTGAGAAAAAATAGGAAGTCTAGGTCCTGCATACAACAATTTAAATCCTTCCTTAAAACCAGTATCTAAAGTTTTTGCGGCATGCCTATCTGGGTAATGTTGTAAATACTGTGAAATGGACTTAATAAGGATTGGGGTGCTTCCCAGAGACCAAAGGGTATTATTGTTTGGGGTGTCGAGGGAATTTGGCTGAGGGGTTGTTGTTGTATTGGTAGGGGGGGGTGACCTTGGTTTGGTGTGTTGAAGCGAAATGGCCTGTTAACTTTGGTTGCGTGTGTAGGCGTAGCCAAAGAGCAGGTGTTAGAGGAGTGTGCATTATTGCACCTAAGGCATCTGTGTACATACTGGCAGTTTGGTCTGGTGCATGCACCTTTGAAGTTGTAGTCAAAGCATTTGTCGCTGTTTACCCTTTTGTTTGAGGTGTGAGTCTGGTTGTATGTGTGGGTCTGGGGTGCAGTTGGTGTCATGTAAATCATCCATAACTCAGGATCAACTACACCCCAATCTGTGTTTTGGTTAATGGAAGCCCTAAGGCGGTACTGTTCGTCATATGTGAGCCAGCCCTGTGATATCTGGCTTCCTAGCCTAATGTCATGCATGTACTTTAAGAATTGTTGTATTTTTTTCAGGATGTGCTGCTGTGTAAATGCTCATGAAGATAATGAATGCATCTGTCCAACGATCAATGTTTTGAATTTTGTGGTGAGATTTAGGTTGGGCAATTAATTGGCCGGTTGCATCTATTGCAAGAGTGGAGGAAACATGAGATTGGTTTGGGTCCCTAACGAGCAATGTCCCCAAGTTAATGTATTTACCAGATATGATCTTATCCCTAGTGCTAGGGTCAACATAGTATCCCAACGAAAATTGAGTAGACCCTACAGGTAAGGGCAGGATGGTGTGGTTGGAGTCAAGAGGAACAAGAGTTAAATTAGCTGTGGGCACAGGTGGCTCAGTGACCGGTATTGTGCAAACGCTGGTTGTGGGCGCCTGTGGCGCTGACTGTTCAACTGGGCTTGAACGTGCCTGTGGGGTTGCCGCCTGCACTACTGACTGGGGCTCATTCCTAGCCGCGGTGTGGAGTCGAGGTCGCCTGGACGTCCGCTCCGTGGGGGCTGGCCTTGCTGGCCTTGACTTAGTCTTCGGCATAGTTAGCGTTGGGTATTACCATAAAAATATAGAAACAATTGTTAAATTATTTAAAATGAAAAAAAAATGTCTAACTAAGCAACTAGAAAAAAAAATAAAAATAAATAAATAAAGAAACTAATGACACGTAATCAAAAAGAAGCGTGGCCCGATAGCCCACGTTGTACCAATGAATATGGAGTGTGTACAGGTCACAGTAAAATAAGTCTGGTGAAAACTACAATCCGATAAAAAATACCGCCATCTGCAAATCCCAACAACGAATAATAGTTTAAAGTTAGCGTATACAAAGAGATGTAAAACTTTTGAATGTTATTTTTAAGAAATAGTTAGGCAAATAATGATAATTCAACAGAGAAAATTTTAACCTACCAGTTTGTATGACGTGAAGATTGAAAAGAAGGATATGACGTAATATAGAAAAGCACTTAGTAAAAAACTATTTTGGAACTCAGCATGCGCAACCCGGATAAATCCGGAATGAGCATGGAAAGTAAACTGAGATAAATGCGCATATTCTGAGACTGCGCTTTAATATGCGCTATTATTGAAATATCAAGCAAAAAGTGGTGTAAGCAAAAACTCGGGACAGAGTATAGTAACTGTACGGGTTTTAGTGTGAGCATTAAGCGTGCACTTGTTAAAAAGTTATCAACACCAGCCTAGATCCTAGTCAGCTATTTTTTGACATATTCTTTTATTTTTCTTTTAGATAAAAATTGTCACAATAAAGTCGATGGCAAAACCCCTTTTGCATAATTTCAGCCATGAACGCATTATGTTGTTTTTCTTACCCTTCATTATACTCGGATCGTCCACCAAGTAGGATAGTTTTGCTACATGTACACACGGTACACACAGATCTCCTGTCTCGTTCTGACTTTGATTTGACGTTTAGGAGCTTGTATACAACGACATGCCTGAGAATCAATTGTTCAAACATACACCTGATAGATAAAGTTTTATCTAAGTATTTGGCGTCCTTATACCGATGCCTTGAGGAGATCAGCGTTTTGTATCTATGCTATTAGAAGAAAGAGGAAAAAAAAATGAAAGACAGGGAGGGTGGGATAAGTTAAACTATTATACTTTCATGTTAAACACAAACTGAAATCTAATTGGTTAGGATGCAGTTTATAATCCGTTTTATTACCCTCAGCGTTAGCAACACACTTTGTAACGGGGTAGCACAACTAAATGTTATATGCGCGTAAATTATGTGCGTACGGTTTGCCATATAATTTACTTCAATCTTTATAAAACTCAACCCCCTTCCACAAAAAGAAAGAATGAAAAATGACAATAACAGACTGTCAACAATCTCAAAAAGTCATAAAACGAAATACAAATTCAAAGCAGAGCAACACGGACCTCTAAAAAGATAGACGTAGGATCAGGTGCCTAGAGGGAGTGGGCATCCTCTACTGACCGCCGGTCACACCCGCCGTGTGCGGTTGTCGTAATCGGGAAAAATTGTTTCTATATTTTTTAATTAATAATCGTTTCTCTATTGCACGTAAAATACATTTATACTTACTAGACATGAAAAGTAATTTCCTGCAATATCTAATCTCTTAAAACATATCAATAAGTTAAAATCTTTTTGGGACATTTTTTGTGCAATCTGTAGATGTCTTTTGGACCAAACGGTTTACACATTATACATCATACTAGTATTCTGTTACTGTTATTATTTCTAGCATTCCTTATATTTTTACAAATGACAAAGTTAAGTAGCCGGTTTTTACCTGATTGCACTGTGTACTTATTCACAGATATACGTACTTAAGGTACCCTTTCATTATTACCTTCTTTAAGACTTATAACTAATAAGTTATGATTTACTATGCAATACAACTTATAAAATCCTTAAAGAAAGAAAAATAACTCTAATTGTTCATGATCTCTGCCTCATGAGTTATCCGATTTATTATCTTTTGTATAGTTTAATGTATATTTTACATCATTCATACATGAAGTATATAAACATTTCCTAATGATTTTACTCACACCCACATCCAAAGGCTGGCAATGAATCTACTATTTAATAAAAATGCCCAAATTCCGCCCGTCTACCGAAACATACTGGTATTTGACTCGACATAAGCCAATATACATGTCAATAAAGATTAAAACAGGTCTGGTTACCCAAGTGTGACAAGCCAAATAAAACAAAAGAGCTGTATATTGTTTCACAAGTAATTAACTAGCTTTATGAAATATAAACTATAGTTTGTGAATGCATATCAAAATTTACTTTTCTGTAAATAAACTTTAACAATAGATTTAAAGGATAAGTATATATTCAGATCAGTAAAATATAATTCGTTCGTTCACTATTGTTAGGAGTTATTATTGGTTTCACAAAACGTAACACTATACTCGTATTCATAGACCCTTTCACGATAACTGCAGTACCAGTAATAACATACATTAGAATAGGCGTATGTAGAGAAAAGAAGTAACTGCGTTATATATGTCTGTGCTCAAAGGCGCTAAAAAAGTTCCGCCAATGTAAATGAGCGAAAATACAGCGTGACGTCATTTCTCTACAACGCATAAGCATTCTCTGTCACTAAGAACTTAGACGCACTTACGACTGTAACAGACGTACGACAACGTTATTATCTTACGACAGCTTTAATTTTTCAATGATATTTTTGAATAAAAAAGAAAATAATAGGTGGGCTATAGTAGCTAGTATTTTAGCTCACCTGAGCTTTCAGCTCAGGTGAGCTAAAAAATAACAAAAAAAAAATAAATATTGTAAAGTATTTGAATTTTACACTTATTTTTGTATACACGTAATCTTTGACATTGTACCTTCATGAAATCTGTTTTTACACAGAAAAAGAAAATCCTACGCAAGGTATAGAACTAAATATTTGGTAGAGGTACACTGTTATATAATTTCTAATTCCCTGTATTTTCGTTCTGCCCCCTCCCCCACTTAATAAAGCGATCAAAATATTTGAGAGCATATAGGTACATTTTCTTCCTCAACTACTTACTAGTTATTGTATTTTTTTTTAATATAATAGTTATTGTATTTCATAAAAAAAATCCTACATGTATATTTGTGAAGAGGAAAATTGCACCTCAATGCGCTCAATTTCTCAAATTAAAAATATTCAACAATTTAATTTGTCTTCTCCATTATAATTAAATGATTGTTGTTTACCTCGCGTAAACTCGTGACTTTTATAACTTTACTCACACTTGATTGATGAATACACTGGAATGAAAAATGTTGTCACGTGACATGTTAAAGAGCTATAAAAATCAATGTTACCATATTGACAGGCACATCACTCTAATTTACTATAGCCACCTATTATTTTCTTTTTTATTCAAAAATTACAAATGGCTACAAACCAGGATAATTTTCCGCTGTAATATTTTCTTAGGAATAGCGATAATTCTTTTATCCCCGAAACAGAAATGTGTCAGAACTATGGAAACTATATTAACGATGTCGTTTTTATTTACTCACATTTCACATTATTCATTGTATAAAGAGGGGGCCCCAGAGAGTAGTTATTTACAGCATATCATTCTTTAATTTTTTTGTGTACTAGTAATTAACATACTCTACTTCATATAGAATTTCTAATGATCAACCAAAATTTCAGCGTCAATCGTAGAATTACAAGCAAAATGAGCTCAAAATTTTGCTAGGTTTGAGTCATATTTTGTGCACATGAGTATTACATTCAGCTTAAGATTTTTAACTTGGCATTTCCTATTCGGCATTTAAAATGGAAAAAAATGAATGGCCTCAGATCTGTGTACAAACATTGAATTGTGAGCAAATCTCTGTATCTAGGTTATAATTCGAAGCTTAACACTCAAATATAGTAAGTAAATAGAAATTGTAAACAATTAAACACAAGAAACACGCACTATAACAAATAAAGAACACAATTTATTTTCAAAATAAATCATATACATGTATATACCTACATCTTTCTGTCAGCGATATTAAACTCTATTTAAACTAAATAAACTCGAGAAAATGCCGAGCATCTCAACAAAACATATTGCATTATTCTACCATTACGCAAAAGATGATACCGAATTACCGATAGCCTGAATGAATTGCATTTTAGTTCTTTCTTAATACATCAGATGTTGCTTAATTTGCGCAGGTAAACAGTAAACTGTTTGATTTACCGAAGTCTCTGTTTGATTTGATACGTAAAAATCAGGAAATACAAGCGACAGTTCCCAGGTTAACGCAAAGCATTAATGAAAACGAAACAAAAATCACAACAACCTAACACCACCGTCATATGTGAAAACTGTCAACGCATTGAAATATTTAGCCTCAATTTACTTCACAAAATCGGCACCAATGTGTTTTGCATGTTTCAAAGATTCCTTTCGTACACGAACTGTTGCACAACAAACAAATTCATCATTGTCAGATCGACCCGTTTATCATATAGTGTCATAGCTGCTTTAAACAAAGAACCTCGTTTTAGAATTATGGAATACGAGTCTTGGTAAATTGGGTAAGCAAACCCGGGCCGGGGCAAAATAAAAGCCGGGGCAGATCGGCAATCGTCAATTCCAATTACGCATTATTTTGCAGCAATATTTACAGCGAATACAAATATACTGGTCAGTAAATATCTTGAAATTTTAATGAGATTGGCAGATTAATAAATGTCAATATTTTGTTTTGCCCTGGCCCGGTCATGCCTACTCATTTTACCAAGACTCATGGATGCTATAAATTGCTTGAAACACGCCTTTCCTTTCTTATTATTTTCGTAATAACTCAGATTTGAACAGAATTAGCCCATAATTTTTGTAATTTATATTTTCCTCCCCATAAGAATTATTCATGTTAAATTACGTTGAATTTGCCTCAGTAGTTCTTGAGCAGAAGATTTTTAAAATGCACCCCCTTTTTTCAGTTTTGAGGTTTTCTCCGCTTTCGATGAAATTTTTTCTTTCATTTCTGCAATTTATATTCATCTTTCCATTAGAATGCTTTGAGTCAAATTTGGTTGAATTTGGTTAAGTGGTTTTAGAGAAGAAGTTCAAAATGTGAAAAGTTTACAGACGGACAGACGGACGGACGGACGGACGACGGACAAAATGTGATCAGAATAGCTCACTTGAGCTTTCAGCTCAGGTGAGCTAAAAAGTGGCTTAGTTTGAAAAGGCGAGAGGGATTAAAAAGAGACAGTTCGTGCGACAACATACACTATGTTGTTTGCTACAAACACTTTGTTTATACCTTTCCTACACCGCAAAACCCTTACCCAACTTTGTTATATAATAATTATGAAAAATGAACTCCATGGAAAACGAACAATTCTAATTCAAGCAGGTCAAATTCAACATACGTCAAACAGCATGATCAGCTATCCATCAAAACTGTTCACCTCGTCAAATGTGGGCCAGCCACCGTCAAAACACAGATATGTAATCCTTATGTAGTAGGAGAATTAGACATTCCACATACAGATGAAAAAATGACAATAAAAAACTGTCAACCATCTCAAAATCAATAAAACGAAAGACAAATTCAAAGCAGAGCAGGATCAGGTGCCATGGAGGAGTGACATCCTTTGCTGACCGGTCACACCCGCCGTAATCGGGCGTAATCGTCGTAATCGGGAAAAAACCAGAAAACTTCGTAGACAATTAGGTGATTAATTATGGTCTTACAATTAGCATGAAAAACGTCAGTCAGCATGTACCAAATGGAATATTGTATTTGCTGACAGGGTCGTTGTATCGACCATAGAACTAACAAAAAGATGACTTCAAACGAGACTGTTGATAGTCCTGTTTTATCAACGTGTTTGTCAGTAGCTTGCCTCGCCTTAGAAACTATTCATACGAAGAGCTGGCCCTTGCGTATCAAATTAACGTAGAGACAAAAACACCATATGCAGGTGATGAAGGCGATCGAACCAACATAAGTATGGAAATAAGAATTGTTATTTGATAATACATCGTCAATTTACCTAAATGTTGAGTTCAAGGCCACAGCGAGTGATATAAAATTTTATTATACTTTCATGTTAAAGACTGAAATCTGATTGGTTTAGACGCAGTTGATAATCCGTTCTATGACCCTCAGCGTTAGCAACACACTAAGCAACGGTTAACACAACAAATTGTTACATGTGCGTAAACTATGCGCGTACGGTTCGCCAAAGAATTCACGTCATTCATATACAAAAGTAGTAAAGTTTTCTTTAAAATTAAGACATGCAGTATAAAACTTGAAATTGACACCCCTCGAAAACCATTGTCAACCTCCGCTTCGCGTCGGTTGACAATAGTTTTCTCAATTTCAACTCTTACCCTCTGTCCATTTTGTGAAGTATATGGACACTTTATTTCAACCTTTGCCACAGCATTTGCGTTCAGAGATGCAGTAAGAAAGGGAAAATCTTTGAAATCAAAGATTCCATTCTCCGAACACTTAAATGAGGAATGAAAACATGTCATGCGATCTACATATTTCACATATTGCATCAGAATCATTTTTTTTCGTATTCAACTGACGTCTAAGTATAATCATATTGATCCATAATACTGCGACCAATATAATTGTCTGCCTTATAATCTCTGTAGTGATAAGCTATGAAAAAAATTAAAGCAGTCAATCTTCCCTTTCTTTGGTACTGCCACATAAGGTTAATGGACTGTCCTTTGGCAAATCCATTAACTGTCTTAACATAGCAATCGTCTATTTTCACATTTTCTTGACCAAGCATTGCCAATAAATCAATAATATTTTTGGGTGTGTCCTCAATACACATAGACATGTCATTGTCATCATCAGAGTCTGACATTGTATACGAAGCCACTGCCGATGTTTTGCTCTTCTTTAAGACTTGAACAATATTCTTTTCCAATGACTCCATATCCAAATCTAAAGAATTAAGTGGCAAATAACCAGAATCTTTAGATGGTAGTAGTTTATCTGGTACATTCACGACAGTCCTGTTATTTACATGGAATTATTATTACGCATTAGAAGTAAATTTCTAAATAATGTATATTGTAACTGCAAAAGATGAACTCTTAGTTAAAGGATAGTGAAAAATTCAGTTTCTTTATTCATTCTGCATGATTAATTGGTTTTCGTATGAATAGAAGGACTGGCATGAAATAAAAACTGTGTATAAGCACAATACATGCAAGCAGCTAGAAAAGAACAGAACTGAAATGCCTTGTTGCAGGTACACATTTGTCTAATTTTACATAGAACACATCTTCATCTGAAATGAAAAGTGATAAATTATTTTCTGTTCAAATATTCTAGATTCCTTTTTGTCGACATTGTTGCTGATAAAACATATATTGCTTTTTTAAGATTTATAATCCTGTTTGATAAATCAATAAAGATAGGTTTGTGTATGACCTTTCCAGTCCCTGTTTACTGAGTAGAATACTGTTGGTCAACAACATTATGTTTCTGTTGTTACATTCATATATATTGCTTAAGTTAACCGTTTATAATGTAGTTGCAGATCTGGAGTTCTACTGAGAAATTTGGGTTGAGAAATTTCGGCATCTCAATCCGAGTCATTTCTATGGTTCTTTCATAACGATTCTGACAACAAAAGTTAAAAATATATGGGTACTATTTCAATGTAAATAGAACTATAAAATGGTATGCTTTACGAAGTTTACAAGTACCTAACATTGCCATCGTCATATATCATGAATTTGGCCAGAACAGTGCAGCTTGTAGACATTGTCCGATTTTCTTCTCCGCAGGCGTTCTGGTAGTTCTGGAGAAAAGATGTACCATAAAAATATCGATAGCTGGGATGGATGCCAGATAACGGGTTCAGACGATCCGTTGTCGCAACATGGATGTCGATAAGTTTTCCCCGAACCGTCCATCTCTCGATTGAAGCCTCTTTCTCGCTATCGTTCTGGCCGATTCCAGGCAATTTAAGAGAGTCAGTGCTTTCACATAAAGCAGCTAAATTTGTTCGAAAAAGAAATGCCTCTAGTTTTTAGACTATGCTTTAAATCTTGATAGTTGCAGTTGGCGTCCATCACGACATTTTGTCCGAGACGACCCTAGTAATCGTGTCTCCAATGTGAAGAGCGGACTAATGGAAATCGAAATAATTGCCAGTTTGCTCACATTACCTGTCAACACCTAACATGCCCAAATTTCCCTCTCTGTCAGAAATTCAATATCACCGTGATCTGTAGGAAAATGCTACAATGGGGTAAGATTCATTGCCTGCCTTGTCGTTGAATATTTGACGCAGTTTTATTTAAGTAATGTCATTTGTGAATGACTGCAACATTGCATCCTCCAATAATTTGAGTCAGTAATGGTCATCAATCATTACCTTTTGATAAGAGTAGAATTTCAAGCATGGGCTGTTTGTATATTTAAGAAACAAATTTTCTACTCTTGGAAATTTTCATTATCAGAATTTGAACAAAGCAACACATATTGTGACCTTTGATGTTGGTTATTTAAACAAATTTAAACAAATTGAACTCTACCATTTTTTCCCTAAAGAAGTAATTGATATAAGAGGGAGGACATTGATATATTCCGATCCGGAGAGCATTTTGAGTTCAGTACATTGAAAAACATGGCAGGGCAGTATCACATTCTTAACCACTTTATAGTTTAAAATAGACTCGATCAAAATTTATAAGAATCATACCTGTGGTAATAATTGAATTGCATTTGTTAGAATTATTTCAATAGAAAATCACTGTTAGACATTTACTGGGATGTTTAATAAATATTGAACATGAATCATTTAGATATCAATAAAATCATTAAATGTGTAAAGAAAACATAAAAATAATATGGAGGTCAACAAATTTTGCAGAGGGCAATTCGAGGACAGGTCAAAATTTGGGGCCAAACTAAATTTGAGGCCAGACCAATCTTGAGACCAATCTTGAGACCAGGCCAGGTTTTGATGTATACCTTTAAAATGATGTTCTACTTTTAAATGGGGGAGGGGGGAGTGGAAGCACTTAGTTTTTAGCCTTTAGCCAACACCCCCCCCCCCCCCCCCCTATATTGGCATAATACATTCCTTGGCAGTGTTTTACGTAGTTATTGTAGAATCATGGATCATTTCAATGAAACTCAAAACAGTCGGTGCCTTGTCATGTACAGCATCGACCAGACATAACTTAACCTGCGTTAAATTTCGGGTTTTGTTTTTGGTTTACTCAGGCTTACTCGGCAGACCCAGTGGACACAGAGAGTAAACTTAGATCAGAAATAGATCCCCGAAAGCAGACACTACATGTGCATGTAGAATATACAAGGGAAGGAACTACAGGCGGAAAGATAGTAAAATAAAAGACAGGTCTGCTACATACTTCAGTACGTAAAGTGGACCCAAAAAGCAAACCCACATTAAACATAACGTAAACCCGAGATGACCTAAAGTAAACCCCGAGTGACACACGTTTTCAAAAAGCGGGGCCATAATAAATTCCAAATAAATCCCGAAAGTAATACCGTTGGAGTTTAATCTGGTGTTAGGTGGTGTCTGATCAGTACTGTATTCTTTTCTATCACATTATTCCTTTTACATTTAAAAAGAGTAAAAGCTATGTAAATCTAAGAAACCAGGTAAAAGGGATATGTAAAATTTAAGGATAACAATTTTTTAGGAGATCCAACTTGGGACCAGGGTAAAATTTGATGCTCAAAATTAAAGGCAATATACATATAAACTTATAATTATCTTAGATTCAGAGATTTTGTAAACAAAATTGTAATGTTTGTGATAGTTTATTGTGAATGATAGTGATATTTATTGTCAAAGTTCATAATCTGCTGCGAGTATAGTATATTGTATTAGAAAAAATGTGATGAAAAGAAACCAAACAAAAAAAACAGACACATAAATACCACACACACACACACACACACACACACACACACACACACACACACACACACACACACACACACACAATCGTCACACAAATTATAATTTAAACATAATTTTTAATCTATTCAATTGATTTTCATTTAATGAAACACTCATTACTCTTATTAATTCTTACATTAAAGACACAGAAAAATACATGTTTGAATTAAGTCACAACATTATAATATCAACACTGGTTAATAAATGTCCCGGAGTACCCAACCAACGTCACAATATGCAGAAATGTTTCATACACGGTGCTCCATAAAATGTTTTGATTTTCATTCTATTCGCGAAATCCGTAAACATAACCGAAAACATGATTTAATTTATTCATCAAAAAGAAAAACAGAACTAAAAATCCCATAAGTAACATAACACATGCCTACCATTTTTTCTTAATTCTAAATAAGGCACTCATGCATTTCATGACGCTCAAAGGAAAAAATATATGTTAACAGTTTTTAGCCAATCTGTATTTATGTCAAATTATGATATCTAGAATATTTATATACAATAGAAATGGTTAATATAATTTGAATGGTATTAGATTTTTTTGAAATTGAATGATTAACTCAATAAAACTATGGTACTTTTATACAACAACTACAAATGACCTTATCAATACTACGGATGCCTTTTTATTTTTTTTCTTACATATTTTAAACAGTATATATTTTTTAACCATACATATAGAGTATATAATTAGTATCATTATAGCCGATGATAAACAGAAACAATATAACGACAGAGCGTGCTGTGCTGTGTTTTTTTGTCTTTATTGTATAGACATGCAATTCAGTGCGTGCTATTCAGGAAAAGCTACACTATATATGGCCGCATATATTATTGAGTTAACAAAGCGAAATTTTAGGTGTTCTATACATTGCATATCCTTCCATGTTCTATTCTGGAAAAATTGTTGATGCAAAATCTCTTTCCCACTTGTTTTCGGAATTTATCATTTTTGTCCTGATATCAGACATAGCAATTCCAAAACCCAGGCCATCACCAGGAGGTGAAAAATGTGTTCCAACCATCATGAGCACTACACAAGGTTTGCCATCTAAAATGGTGAAACCGGGGCTCCCTGAATACCCTTCCATTGATGTTTGAACAAATATTTTTCTCTGTGTTTCTTGTAATAGTTTGGAAAGTAATGTCTTGGCTTGAAAATCAATTAGTTTCTTTTTAAACAACCCTTCAATATCATCTTTGTGTTCTGGCAACCATTTTGGCATAAAGCAACATTCCACTTTTCTATTCTTGCCCTTTAAATGTCCCACGAGATAAATCCTAGTGGCACCTACCTCACTGAAATGAGTTACAGGTGGAGGGAACAAAGTACCGACCTCACGGGGAACCAATTCTAATACAGAGAAGTCGCATTCTTCGTCAAAATAGACAATAGAAGGTTTGAAGTCAAATACTGCACTGGAATTTACGGAATTTACTTTCTTGCTGCGCTTCTCTTTCTCAAATTCTATGCTGATTACACCAGCGTCGATAATGTTAGGCGAATCTGCGTGACAAATAAAACAAATATAGAATGAGCGTTTTTATCAGGTGATTCCCTTTACATTTACTTAAATACTTAACGAGGCCGGGTCTAATTTGTTCTGCCCTAGATTTTTGAATGAAAATTTTCACATAAATTTCTACTGATATAATGATTATTTTAAGATAAATAAATAAGACATTTACCACACCGTTTGTTTAAGGGTTCATCTCAAAGTTTGTTAACTTTTAACATAGGACTCTAAGGGATTTTGCTTGAAATGTATCAATTTTGCATATTTTTTACAATTTTTTTGAAACTTCTGCCCTAGGGATTTCTTTTTCTGTTCTACATATTAAAGTTATTGCTAAAAGGCATCAAATGGTCAAATAAAAAAATCCTTTCACCTCCTGGTTTGTTCCAGGGGTCTTATCAAAGTTGTTTTTTGCATGCCCAATTTCCCATTTTGTCAGAAAATGGTAATTTATTATTTGACAAAGGCGGAAATGATGATCTTTAAAGTATTATTAAAACATTCAGATATATTAAAGTAATAAATTAATATATAACATCATATATTAAGGGTCATTAATATAAAACATATGGTTTCTGTTTAGAAATATTTGAATTAAGCTATATTTAGGCGGGTTAAGAAAACGTGACAGAGGGCTAGGCTTGCTGAACCCTCTTCACGTTTTCGACCCGAGCCCAAATATAGCTTATACTTCGAGACATTTATGTTTAATCCACAATATAATATTAATTTTACGCATCAAACGAGCTATTTTCAACAAATTTCGCTGAATATCTGCAGTTGAAACTATCACGCCATGGCGTCAACAAAGCAAAAAGATGACGTCACAATACAAATAAAACGCTGCGCGAAAGCGTGCGTACTCGTTCTGTACTCGGCCTCGTTAATTAACAACTTCCATAAATAACAGTTGTAACAGTTTAATATCTTATCTTCCTTAATATCATGCTTCATTAATTAATTGTTAAAACATTATCTACACTTAGGCTATAAATCTTGTCAGTATCTTAATCGCTCCTCTTATCTCACCCCCTGCTGACTCCACCCTGACCATTAATTATATAATTATACAGTGTATTGACTCCTGATAGTCAGGGTCCTAAAATGTGCTCCTGATCGTCCAGTTTTCCACACTTTTTTTCTTTATGCGTTTAAGGAATAATATGAAATTTGCTGAGCAGCTTCAAAATGTCAAACTACAGTTTTGTAGCGTCTGGTTGACATATTTTCGAGAAAATTATTTTTTTTTATTCCAATTTTTTAATGTTCGGGTTCGATATTCTGCATAACAGTGCATTGCTTTCACAATTTCCACAAACCGGTAGGGGACGTGTATTGCTTATGCAATACTCTCAGAATGCATATGCTTGTTAAGATGGATATTCTAACGTTAACTCCCTTGGTAGAAAATAATTGAAATTTCACCAGATAATAAACCAGTATACTGTGTATTAACGTGAAAATTTTGGATTGTCAATGATATCATCTGATCATGCACTTCGACAACTAGACAAACTTGAGTATACCCATTGACCTGAAGCATTCACAAACCCGCAACGTCTTCCTTGTTTCTTGCTATTTTTAAAGCGCTAAGCATAGCTCAGCACTTTATTGTCATTAGACTTCTATTTCCGGTGCAAGGAATAACTGCCCTCTATGAGCAGAAATATACATCATTTAAACTGGTAAGAGGTATAGGGAACCAGTTATCTGGGTGACGGAAATGGCCGAGTAGATACGATTGGTTTGCGGGGCTTACGTACACCAGCACGGGATGCTACGCAGTGATGAAAAAATATAGTGCGTATTCAGAAGCTAAAATATAGAAAAATAAAATCGATCTTTTGCAAGAAAATGTCAAAAACTGTGATAAATTACTGTTCAAAAGGTATAATTTGTGATTTTAACATATCTTTTTTCAGGCAAGTATCCATATACAAGTCGTGTTCAGCTTTAATTCACATCATCTTCAGAAAGTAACATATATTTAAAGAAATCGGGCCTTTGATACTTTAAATCGATATTCATTAAACATAAACCAACATTTCAATAAGGCTCATTTCCGCCTACGCTTGCAAACAGTAAATTTTCTTAGAACCAAGCTAGGTTAGCGCTTTTCAGTACTTTCAGTACTTTGATTAACAACTTACAAACGAACGGAAAACAAGAACCTTTTTTTAAATTTCCTTTTTTTTTAATTTCCTTTCAAAATGGCTACATTTACATTTTCTTTCCATTGTTGGTGTTTATTATTGAAAACAAATCAAGGAAGGTGTCCCAAAAAAGTCAAGTTACTGTGAAATGTCTCTTACATCCATTCTGTACAAAATTCAGAACTGTTGATAATTTTAAACTTAAAATGTCGATATTTTTAACAGTTCTGGACAAATTGTCTTTTCCAAACGTAAATATAAGTAATAAACGGGCTTCACAGGATTTGATCACGTGAACAACCAACTTCAAATTCCGGTGAACCTTTTATATTGCTGTTTATTTCTTAACAATGTTATGTTTTGGGGAAAGATTAAAAACTATACTTGAATGAGGCTGCCACGCTGCCTTTAAAAAACGTTCCTTGAAATGAGTAAATAAAATAAATGTGAGCATTTATCCAAATGAGAGCAAGTTACAACTGTTTTCTATCTCAGAAAAAATGTCTCCATTCGTTAGCTCTGCAAGATTTTAAGAAGATTTTGGTATTTTCATTTCAGCAGATTTACAATAACTAGTAAAAGTAATTCCCCCTTATTGTGACGTTAAAGCGCACGTCGGTCAAGTGTCGTCTGTTCTTGAAATTACACATTTTATCTGTTTCACAAAAGTTTTTTTTTGATTCTCACGAGAAGGTAAGAACGCCACATTTTTGGAATTGATTTTAAACGGACTTCAAAACACTTTATCTAAGCTGTTATTTTAAAACTGCAAATAAAGACATCTTAGTCGAATCAATTGATCAAATTTTTTTTCTCAAAGTTTTTAATTCATTTAAATCATTTAGAAATGATTTAAAACCTAAAACTAAGTATCATGTATTTGTTTTATCTGTTGATAATTAAGAAGTTAATACTGCACTCCATTTCAATTTTCTAGTAAATTAAAAAAAAAACCTTTCAATACAATTTCCTCAACCTTTGCACAAATATGCCTCATTGTAAAATATTAAAACAAATGCAATGTCATATTAATTGGTCAAATTTTTATGCAAAAACTTAGATAAAATTACACCATTGTAAAGGAGGGGGTGGGGGCATACATTATGACAAAATTCGTTCAAAACTATAATATTTATCATAGATTGCACACTTCTGTAAAATAACAAATAACAAATGCATGTGCCTTTCAAACCATTAATACTATTACAAATCATTATTTCATTAAATCAATGTCATAATCAACTTTGTATACGAATTATCAATCGAAATTTCTGAGTAAGAGTTATCAATCTTCCGCTTCACTTCTTTGAAACAAAAGTGAAAGTAAGCAGTTCAAATCAACAACTTGATATTTTTTGGATTTAGATCTAGTACAGGTAAAGAAAATGAAGTTTTTGCAGTAATGGAGGGTTAGTAGAATGTGATGTTTGAAGAACATAACGAATTAAATCAATTCACGAATAAGTTTATTCATGACACATGTATACAAGTCCACCTCATGCTCTCACGCACGCACATATCATCAGCATGGCTATTTTCCCGTGATCAATCCCCCGGATGATACTCTCAAACAATACACACAAAGAACCATAACTCTTACTCGCATCATACTCATACATTCATACACAAACAGTTACTTCCCTTAGATCATATAAATATACTACAATACCCCCCTTTGCAAGATTTAACTATTATACTGAAAAATATAATAATCAGATTTCTCATTCTTCATAAGATTACTGTCCAATATTTCTGAAAAACATTCACAATTTTTTTACATTTAGTAATGAGTCACAGTTCACAGTTCATTATAAAGAGTTTCAAAAATTTACAAAGACAGTCACAGTTCACAGTCCATGATACAAATAATTTCACACGGAAACACACGGACACGGCTCACATTTTAAAGTCCTTAAAATGTTGCGGAACTGTCTTTACACGGGTTGACATTCTCAAGACTGGCTCTGTTGGTTTTCTTGTGATAGGTTCCCTCACAGAAGGCTGTCCTTCATCACCTGTATCAGCGGATACAATGATCGGTTCACTGTAAATCTCTGGAATATCGGAAACATCACTTTCGGAAGTTCCCGGTTCTTGATACCTTTTCACAAACTCGCTATTCCTCTTCAATGTGACTTCTTCTGGTGATTCAACAACACTGCTGTTTCCAGTTTTCTGTACCAAAGTATATGGCTCTGAATGGTGCGGAGTGTCCATTTTGTCTTTGACTGCTTTCTTCAAAAGGACTGAATCTCCAGGCTCTAAATCGCAATCCAGAAGGAGTCACATTCTTCTTTGTCAATCTCCTCAGCGGTTCTGACACAGTCGCTAGGTTTGGTATATATCGTGCACTAAAGTTTACAAGTCCAAGGAAACTTTTCACTTCAGATCCACTTGTTGGCTCTTTTGCATCCAGTAATGACTTGATCCTGTCACTTGTTGGCCCAATACCATTCTTAGACATCACATGACCCATGAATGTTATTTTGTTCGTGCTAAATTCACACTTTGCTTGGTTCAGCGTAAGTCCTTTTTCTTTAATTCTCTGCAATGCTTTACGAAGTCTTTTATCATGTTCTGCTTTTGTCACGCCCATGGATCACAATCTCATCTGAAATGTTTTGTACTCCCTCACAATCATGAAATACTTGTGAAATCACTTGCTGATATTTTTCTGGTGCTGATGATATACCAAACATCAGTCTTTTATATCTATACAGGCCTTCGTATGTTACAAATGTAGTGATCTCCCTTGAAGATTCCTCCAACTCAATCTGATGGTATCTATTTCTAAGGTCCAACTTGCTAAACACTTCACTACCATTCACATTAAAGAGTATTTCGTCCACAGTCGGAATAGGGTGTCTTTCACGTATAATCCCAGCATTGGCTTGTCTCATGTCGACACACAATCTGATGTCACCATTGGATTTCGGTACAATAATAACTGGACTGACCCAAGGTGTAGGAGCATTCACTTTCTCAATGATATCCTGAGATTCAAGGTCATCAAGTTGCTCTCCAACTTTCTTTCTCAGACTGTATGGAATCCTGTACATAGCTTGCGCAACCGGTTTTACATCCTGATCAATATGCAGCTTTAACTTAAAGTTTTTCAGCTTTCCTATTCCTTGGAAACACTCTGGGTATTCACGAACAATGTCAAATGATTGTACACTGTTGACACAAAGTTTACGAACTCCTAGATGCATAGCGGTATCTTTGCCTAGCAGAGCTGGTCCTTTCCCATTCAACACATAGATTTCTTCTTCACTACCGTTGCCTGTTTCCTCGATCAAGGTATGTGTTCTAAATTTTCCTAACAATTTCAGTGGTTCTGTAGAACTATATGCATAGAGTTTCTTCTCACACTTTTCAGAATAACATTTTAGGCGTTTCTTCTTGAGAGCTTCCCACAGTTCTTTGTCTATAATATTGGCTGATGCACCACTATCAATAACGAATTCCACTCGATGTCCTCCAAGACTGACTGTAACTTTGTCTGACGACTTGTCCGATGTCTTCAGAATAAATGCAAACACATCTGAATCAGATTCCGACTCTACTGTATGAATCTTTCCTCCTCTTTGAGATTTCTGTGCCATACGTTTTCCTTGTTTTGGCTTCGTTAAGCAGCAGCTCATGAAGTGTCCCACATTCCCACATTTCCTGCATTCCTTATCTTTTGCCGGACATGATGGATCTCTGGCGAAGTGTCCTTCTCGTCCACAACGAAAACACTTATTTCCATACTTTCTGTTCTCGAATCTACCAGTACGTTTTGGTTTATCTGTTTTAGGCCCACGTCCATGAATTTTATTTATTGATGCCACTAATTCGGTATCCATATGTCTTGCCTGTGCCTCTGTCATTTCAAATGTCGCAGCTATTGTCCTCAACTGTTCCAGTGTTAAGTCTTTTCCTTTCTCTAACAACTTAGCTCTGATTTTATTAGACCTGCACTGTTCAATCACCTGATCCTGAATTTGCTCATCCTGATTTGCAAAATCACAATATACTGTTTCGTTATAAACTGTTCTACAGTTTCTATATCACTTTGTGTTAACTTACGAAATACGTATCGTTCATATGGAACATTCACTTTGTTTCAAAATGTTTATTTAACGTTTTGACATTCACGGTATACACACTATCTTCTTGCTCTGCACGGACTTCATTCAGCGTATAATAAATATCCTGAACTTCTGGTCCTGCACAATGTAACAGTAAAGCTTTTCTTTATTCAGGGTTACTCACCCCCTTTCCAACCGCAAAAAGTTCGAAACTTCTATGCCACCGTTTCCAAGACTGATTTAACTGTGACGGTTCTGCATTTGGGTCGAACTTCTGAACGCCATTCAGTTCAATTAATAAGCGAAGCCATTGTATAAATTCTCCTCGTTGCCAGTAAAGAATATAACGAATTAAATCAATTCACGAATAGGTTTATTCATGACACATGTATACATGTCCACCTCATGCTCTCACGCACGCACATATCATCAGCATGGCTATTTTCCCGTGCTCAATCCCCCGAATGATACTCTCAAACAATACACATAAAGAACCATAACTCTTACTCACATCATACTCATACATTCATACACAAACAGTTACTTCCCTTAGATCATATAAATATACTACAGTGTTCTCATTAACATAACTATACATTTCTTAATAATGCAACCCTACACACAATAACTCATGTCGCAAGGGGTTGCTCCGCTTAGCGGTGCCCTTGTTTTATTTTCTTTTGAAAAAATTCTCAAAAGAAGTAAAAAAGCTTCTTTGAAACAGCAGAACTCTTAAATTTCTGAATCGGTAACATCGCGATATAATGCATTACATTCGGTTAGATAAAATCAATGAATTAAGTTTCAGATCAGCTTTGCTGCAGGTATCCTTTGAATTGGGTTTAAATGACTATAGACCGATTTCATATCTAGGGTTTTTTTCAGTTATGCGTAGGAAAATTCAGATTTTTATTGCAAGAGCCTTATATCATAGATACATACAGAAAATCAAAATGATTATCAACGAATTAAAATAGAGCTTCTGAGTGAAGTTTTGACGACTCTGGCAAACTGCAGCAGTGAATTTTGGGATACACAACCCTATGAACATCGAATCATTTCAAGGTCATAAAGAAATGTACTTTCCTATAATGAATTTATCACGTAAAAAAACTTAAAAATATAGTTTTAAACATTAATAAAACTCTATTGAGTATATATGTACCTGACATGATCAATTTTATGACATGTGCACATGTAAAAATGTATTTCTTTCCAACTCGGAATCCCATTCCTTTGTGGATGTCGTGAATGTAAATCAGTCCAACGCTTTTCCTGATCTCTTCCTTTATTGCACGTGGTAAAACGTCTAGAACGTATCCTTAAAAATGAAAGAAAATCTGCACTCTTCCGAAATTTTTACTTTGATGAATAATATTTTTTTTAAGTTAAATATATAATGATATTATAATGATCGAAACTTAAACAATATTCAAATGCTTTAAATTAAAAAAAAAACGCACCAATCAATCTACTTTTTTTGGCATGTTTTAAACATGAATTTGATTTAACCAACTAAGAAAACGAATGTTAAATATAGTTTGCACATATCATTTTAAAAATACATATAAAGTTTTGGTTTTATAAAATTCTCAAACACGTATAGTTAATATTCAGAAAGCAGAAAAGCAATCGAGCAATAGATTGAAATAAATGTATTATTCGGTATTGCGTGCATGTAAATCAAAAGCATAGAATATTGGAATACACGTGAGTAAAAGTTGCTTCAAAATTTCGTACACCTTTTGAAAATAGTTTAAGTAGATGTTTTACACCTCAAACAATAAATTTTTGTCGATACAAAATGACTTGGTACACACCAAGTCCAAACTTAGCAGCTCCTGGCAATGTTATTGGAACCATAATTTTTAAAGTCATAAATGGTCATTGCCGATTCATTACCTGAATCATGTGCTGAAAGACAAAAGCAACCTGATGCCTGTTAAACAAACAGAAGCTATTCAGAGTGATGCATTTTAGAAAGTATGGTAGAGTCACGAATATGTTACTCAAATTAGCCCTGGCTGGTTAACTCTTTAGCTTGATCGGTAGAGAGCTGGATTTGTAACACAGAGGACCTTGCAATTGGTTCAAACCAAAGGATTGGCATATATATTCTTCTGTTACATAAATATGGAAATGACGCTTCTAAAATACCTATGACTTAAAATATTTTCAATATATCATTGTTATAGATTAATAAGGAAGACTAAACCAGCTGATAACCCGACCTTGAAATAGATAAAACCAGAAACTGTCCTTCGAACGACAATACAAAACCTATACCACATATATACAGATACAGGCATATATTTTAAATGCAAACCACATATCACAGCCTTTGAATCATATATTCAAACTAGAGCAGAGCTCGTGGCAAAGCCACGAGTAGGTCTTCCGTTGTTGCTGCGGGTTGGAAATATATGTGATATGGTGTCAAACGATTATAATGACTAAACTTTCAGTTCTGCTTTTGTTATAAAAACGTGTTGTGATTGAAAGCCTGTATATAAAAAGTTTTTTTATGTTTTGGAAAAGAAAGGAAGAAAATGTTTAAGAAAAACTATTTGTCGACCACAGTTTGTGTAATCGTTTCAAAAATTCTTTATAAAATGAGATGTTTAATGGCGAGTTAAATTTTCAAAGGGTAGCAAGCATTGTTATAAACAGTATGTACTCATGATTCATATCAGGATTTGTATTTTTTTTAAACCGAACCCGCCTACAAAACTACTAACCTTTTCTATGGGATAACGTCTTTATTTAAATCTTTCTAAATTTTTGAAAACTATGTGCAAGTTTAGAATTATTACGTGCTGACAAAATTTAGTAATTAGTCAAAATTGATGGCTTCTCTGAACTTTTCTGCAGGAAAATGTGTGTCGTCTGATATTATTTAATGATACGAGTAGACTTGGACATTCAAAATGATATATAATCAGCTAAAATAAAAGATCAGCGGGAGAATTTATGCAAAAGCGAGCATCTAAATTTTACACCAGATGGTGCTGTTTCATAGAGACACCGCTATGTAACGTGAATTAAATAACTTATTTACAGAAATGAATATTACTTCTCTCGACAATGTAATAATATGCAAAATCCTTATTTTTATGTCAGTGGGTTCACTAATTAGATTGAAAAAAAAATTCAATTGCGCTTGCGTAAATTGGAATTCTGGGAAGGAATTAGACAGTCCGTGTTAGATAAATTCGAAGAAGTTATGAAACTGGCCAGTTTCTAGATCAAACTGCGCATTGATGTATTAAAGGACTATCATGGGTATCGTCTGTACCCACGGTCCGGAATCCGTATGTGCAGTCATACATTGTATGTACATCCCCACCTACCAGTCTGGGCGGACTCCGAAAACGGCGTAAACTCCGAAAACGGAGTATTTGGCACCGTCATGCATTGCGATTTTCTCAACTTCCGTTTTGTAGCTAATGTAAATAATGGAGAGTTACCGCCCTTTCCCGTAAAAAACGTGATTGAAAAATAGATTAAAATCATTCAGGAGCGTGAAAAAAAATGGAAACGACTCAGAAATTGTTAATTTAAAAATTATACCTCAAAAGAAATGGGGAAATGTTTCGGTAAACAACAGGAAAAATACATACAAAAATTTAAACTCACACGTGGTCGACCAGGACTTATAGGATAAGAAAATCAGACTTCAAATTAAAACTTGGAAGTAAGGAGATGAAGATTTAAATGTTGCACTCATGTAAGTATTTAAGCCTTTAATAAAGGTGATGTTTTTATTTTTTTTTGCAGCGACGCCAATATCGAAAAATTTACCGTTTTAGAGTTATGAGGCAAAGACTCTTAAGGGATCTAGACCCCTTTTTTAAGGGTTAGCCCCTTTTTTATGGTATCAAATGAAAGCTCTTAATATTCTGCACAACTTTTGTTCTACATGTGACTAGAAAAAAATTACAACTAAAAAGTTATTGAGCGAATATATAAGCAAAATTTAACATTTTTTGAAACATAAATTTCGATGTAATTTTTTAAGAAGTAAACGTGGGTTAATCAAATATGTAAAACTAGGAGGACAACGTTCAAGATGTCTACATTAAAGATTTGTAATTTAAAACTACTTGCTATGGATCAACTCGGAGCCTTTGTAAGTACACGAGACCCACAAAAAAAATATTCAAAGGTGAATAACTCAAAACCTGAAGTAGCGATTTCACAACATTTCGTGCTTTATTAAGCTATTGTCATTTCCAATAAACTCTGAAAATTTGAAAAAAATCTAATGACAAACAAGCGAGATATTACAGTATAAAGAAACGTCTAGAAGAAAAAGAAGAAGAAAAATAACTAGAGCAAAGCTCGTTGCAAAGCAACGAGTGGGTCTTCCGTTAATGTTGGAAGTAAAGCTGGAAGTTCCTGTAAGAAGCAGAGCTCTTGAACCGATAACAAGAGTAAGTAAAATAAAAAGATGAAAAAATCGAATTATTCCTGGTACGATTTATCAAAATCCGAATGATTTTGAGTACAACTTAACAAAAACCTTTCCAATTTCAAGAACGACTTAACAAAAAAATCCGAATGTGTTTAAGTACGACTTAACAATTATTTTTGGTACGAGTTAATTTTACTTTGAACATTACGCTATTTTTTAAACCAAGGACGCGGAATCAAAATTTCCGGAAAAATCAATTTTTTTTTGAAACCCCGATATCTCTGTAATGCATCGTCCGATTTTATAACGGCTTTCAGTGTTAGATTCAGCTCAATCAGCTCTACAAAACACATATTCATTTTTGATTTGATCAGAAAATTCATTTTTCGAAAAAAAAATGTTCACTTCTGGTTTCGACCGGAAGTGACAGATTTTCATTTTGAGCCTTATTACAAATGTAAATCGACCAAGTCATAACCATTGAAAATTTCAAGCCTCTATCTTAAAGCGTTTTGGACAAAATGACTTTTTGAAAATTAAAAAATGACGTAACGTCAAAACGGAAGTGACGTTTTCAAAGAAACTTCAGAAACTTTGAGGTATTATAGTTGCACATAATCATTGAAAGTTTCATCAAAATCGGTTGTTAACGTTTTGAGTTATAAAGCCGAGAAGGAGTCAGAAAAAAGAAAGAAAAAGAATAATAACTAGAGCAAAGCTCGTTGCACAGCAACGAGTGGGTCGTCCGTTCATGTCGGAAGTAAAACTGGAAGTTCCTGTAAGAAGCAGAGCTCTTAAAACAACAACAAGAGTAACTAAAATAAAAAGATGAAAAAATCGAATTATTCCTGGTACGACTTAACAAAACCCGAATGATTTAAAGTACGAATTAACAAAAACCTTTTTGATTTCAAGAACGACTTAACCAAAAAAATCCGAATGTGTTCAAGTACGACTTAACAATTATTTTTGGTACGAGTTAATTTAACTTTGAACATTTCGCTGTTTTTTAAACCAAGGACGCGAAAACAAAATTTCCGGAAAAATCAATTTTTAAACCCCGATATCTCTGTAATGCATCGTCCGATTTTAAAACGGCTTTCAGTATTAGATTCAGCTGAATTTGCTCTACAAAACACATATTCTTTTTCGATTTGATCAGAAAATAAAAAGAAACCGAAGAATAACAAGAGGGTCTTCCGTTGGAAACGGAAGACCCTAACTAGACACGATCTCGTTGCGAGCAACGAGGAGGTCTTCCGTCTGATTTAAGAATTTGAGTAGTATATGTTTGATCTTTATTTTGCTATTTAACAGCTAAACATGATTTAAAATAAAAGCACAGGGTCTACATTTTAAGGGCCAGATACTACTTTGTTTCAGTTGTAAGAGCTTTGGTTGAAAACTTTAAGACCCTTCTTGGTCTCTAATTTGAAGGGCTAGCCCCTTTTTTCTTGACATCAAATGAAAGGTCTTTTAATTCTTAACACATTTTGTTCAACAAGTGTTTAGAAATTCATTACTGTTCTTGAGATATTTGGGAAAGAATGTTTTAGGGGCTGATCCCTTATCTCCATATAGGGGCCGTTTAACGAAATTTTGAAGATTGAATATTATTTTGCACATCATTTTGAGCATCTTCTCTTCTTTCCTGCATTTCAAAATATTTTACCTTTCTGAGATATAGGTGATCGAAATTTTGGACTTCTGGCCGCTAAAAACTCCCAATTACGTAATAAATGAAAAAAGATATTACATTGCTTGGATACATAACTGTAAGATTAATATATTTGCTTCTATAACCTTTCACAAAATATCCCTCAGTAAAGGGCTACAGTTAAAAAACTTTAGAGTCCTTTAGACCCCTAATTTGAGGGACCAGCCCCTTTTACTTGATATCAAATAAAAGGTCTTTTAAATCTAAACACGTTTTGTTCAACAAGTGTTTAGAAATTCATTACCGTTCTTGAGATATATGGGAAAGAACGTTTTAGGGGCTGATCCCTTATCTCCTTATAGGGACCGTTTCACGAAATTTTGAAAGTTGCATATTATTAAGCACATCATTTTGAGCATCTTCTCTTCTTTACTGCATTTCAAAATATTTTACCTTTCTGAGATATAGGTGATCGAAATTTTGGACTTTTGGCCCCTAAAAACCCCTAATTGCGTAACACATGATATAATCGTAACATTTCTTGGATACATAACTGTAAGATAAACATATTTGGTTCTATAACTTTTCACAAAATATCCCTCAGTAAATGGCTGCATTTAAAAACATTTCAAGCCCTTTATTCCCCTAATTGGAGGGGCCAGCCCCTTTTACTTGATATCAAAAGAAAGGTCTTGTAAATATGAACTTTTTTTTGCATTACATGTGTTAACAAAATATTTTTCAGAAAAGAGATAAATTAAGTAAACCATGAAAAATTACGACGTTTTTTAGTCTCAATTTTTGGGACCGGGCGAGCTTTAACGCCTTTTGAGCATGACAAATATGAATGCCAAATTGCACATCTACAATCTCTTGTCTACAATCCCTGAAAGTTTGAACTCAATATCTTTTACCGTTTAGGAGGAGATCCCTGGACAAGCCGACCCTCTGAAAATCGCTAAAACGTAATTTTCTCAAGAACGGAAATGACGTCATCAAAATAAAAAATTGTGTATTAAGTTCGGATTAATATCTATTAGATCTGAAAGTTTCACGAAAATCGGTTCAGCCATTTCCGAGAAATCGCCTGCACAAATTTTGTAAGAAAAAAAAATAATAATAATAGGGAAAAAGAAACCGAACGAAAACAATAAGGTCTTCCGTTGGAAAACGGAAGACCTTAATAAGAAAAGTGAAAAAGAAACAATAGAATAATAGAAGGGTCTTCCGCTGAAGACGGAAGACCCTAACTAGATTCGATCTCGTTGCGAGCAACGAGTGGGTCTTCCGTCCAATTTTTGAATAGATAAGATTAAACTTATCAATTCAAAGATAAAATCATAGATCTTAGCGAAAAAAAGAGAAATTTTTTTTGCGGCACTCGAGGCTTGAACCCGGGTCGCCTGGTTCATGTCCACGACTATAACGACTGAGCTACTCGGACTCCGCTTCAGAACTTTGACGCTTAATTTCTCGAGAATGCCTTGATCGATTTTAAAACTAATTACATATTCTTAATCAGTAAAAGGGTCACTATAAGGTGTAAAAATTTAAAAGAAAAATATTAAAAAACTAGACACGATCTCGTTGCGAGCAACGAGGAGGTCTTCCGTTCGATTTTTAGAATGAAATGACACCATCGACTTTGATTTTCGACAACAAAACATGTTATGGAATAAGGAGTGAAGTACTTATGTTTTATTGTATTGCTTTTTATAAGTTCTCTTGCTTTTTTAAATACTTGCATTTCTATCAATTAAGATAGAAAAGATCAAACTTGTTTACCTCTGGTCCCTCAAAAACCCTAATTGGGTAACGCAAGAGAAAATCATTATATTGTTAGGATATATAAACGTTTTATACCTAATCTAGCTTTAATAACCTTTCACAAAATGGCTCTCATTAAAGGGCTATAGATAAACGATTTTAGAGCTCTTTGTTCCCCTAATTTAAAGGGCAATCCCTTTTTCTTGGATTCAAATGAAAGGACATTTAATTCTGAACACATTTTGTCAACAAGTGTTTAGAAATTTGTTACCGTTTTGGAGATATATGAGAAAGAAGGTTATAGGGGCCAATCCCTTATCTCCTTTTAGGGCCCGTTTAACGAAATTTTGAAGGTTTGAACAACTTTTCTTCGTACTGCATTACAAAATATATTTACTTTCTGAGATATGGGTGATCAAAATTTTGGACTTTTGGCCCCTAAAACCCTTAATTACGTAACACATGACAAAACCAATACATTGCTTTGATACATAACTGCAGGATAAACACATTTGCTTTTATAACGTTTCACAAAATATTCCTCAATAAAGGGTAACAGATAAAACAAACTTTAGAGCCCTTTTGCATCATTTTGAACAACTTTTCTTCTGTACTGCATTTCAAAATATTTTACCTTTCTGGGATATGGGTGATCAATATTGGGACTTTTGGCCCCTAAAAACCCCTAATTACAAAACACATGACAAAACCAATACATTGCTTTGATACATAACTGCAGGATAAACACATTTGCTTCTATAACATTTCACAAAATATCCCTCAATAAAGGGTTATAGATAAAATACTTTAGAGCCCTTCGGTCCCCTAATTTTAGGGGCCAGTCCCTTTTTCTTGATATTAAATAAACGGTTATTTAATTCTATACAAATTTTGTTTAACAAGTGTTTAGAAATTCGTTACCGTTCTGGAGATATATGAGAAAGAAGGTTTAAGTGGCCGATCCCATAACTCCTTATAGGGGCCGTTTAACGAAATTTTGAAGGTTGCATTTTGTTGAGAACATCATTTTGAACAAATTTTCTGCTGTATTGCATTACAAAATATATTTCCTTTCTGAGATATGGGTGATCAAAATTTTGGACTTTTGGCCCCTAAAAACCCCTAATTGCGTAACACATGATAAAATCATTACATTGCTTGAATACATAACTATAAGATAAACACATTTGCTTCTATAACATTTCACAAAATATTTCTAAGTAAAGGACTACAGATTAAAGACTTTAGAGCCCTTTGGGCCCCTAATGTTAGGGGCCAGCCCCTTTTTCTTGATATCAAATAAAAGGTCATTTAATTCTACACAAATTTTGTTCAACATGTGTTTTAAAATTTGTTACCGTTCTAGAGATATATGAGAAAGAAGGTTTTAGGGGCCGGTCCCTTATCTCCTTTTAGGGTTGCGTTTAACGAAATTTTGACAGTTGCATTTTGTTAAGAACATCATTTTGAACAACTTTTCTTCTGTACTGCATTACAAAATATATTTCCATTCTGAGATATGGGTGATCGAAATTTTGGACTTTTGGCCCCTAAAAACCCTTAATTATGTAACACATCATAAAATCATTACATTGCTTGAATACATAACTGTGAGATAAACACATTTGTTTCTATAATCTATTTCAAAATATCCCTCGGTAAAGAGTTATGGGTAAAAGACTTTAGAGCCCTTTAGGTCCCTAATATTAGGGGCCAGCCCCTTTTTCTTGGTATCAAATGAAAGGTCATATGATTATAAAGACATTTTGTTCAAAAAGTGTTCAAAAATTCATTACCATTCTTGAGATATCGGAGACAGAATGTTTTAGGGGCCGGTCCCTTATCTCCTTATTGGGGCCGCTGAACCAAATTTTTTACGTTGCATGTTGTTTAGTACATCATTTTGAGCATCTTCTCTTTTATACTGCATTTCAAAATATTTTTCCTTTTTGAGATATACGTGATCAAAGTTTTGGACTTTTGACCCCTAAAAATCCCTTATTACGTAACATATGAGAAAATCGTTATACTGCTTGGCTTCATAACTGTAAGATAAACATATTTGCTTCTATAATTTATTACAAAATATCCCTCGGTAAAGAGTTATGGATAAAAGACTTTATAGCCATCTAGGTCCCTAATTGGAGGGGCCAGCCCCTTTTTCTTGATATCAGCAGAAAGGTCTTATAAATGTAAACTATTTTTACATTACATGTTTTAACAAAATATTTTCCAGAAAAGAGATAAAGAGAGAAAAACACAAAAATTCAGGACGCTTTTTTAATGTCAATTTTCGAGCCATAGCGAGCTTTGGCGCCAGTAGTGCTCAACATACAAAACAACAATCATGCAAAACTTCAATCTTCCCTTAACCTACCGTAAAAATTTGAGCTTAATATCTCTTATAGTTTAGGAGAACAACAGAAGACAAAATACCCATATAAAAATTAGAAAAATCTCAATATCTCAAAAACGGATGTGACGTCATCAATACAAAAAATTTCCAATCAAGTTCAGACCACTATCCATCACATCCTTAAATTTGATTGAGATCGGCCGGGCCGTTTCTGAGAAATCGCGTGCACAAAAAAGGGGAAAAAAAATAATAATAAGAATAGGGAAAAAGAAACCGAAGAATAACAAGAAGGTCTTCCGTTGGAAACGGAAGACCTTAATAAAAAGTCGAAAAATTCAATTTTTCAAATTTCCTTCCGGTGACGACCGGAAGTGACGGCGGACCTTCTCTTGACCGAGGTACATTAAAAAACGGTAGATCTATAATCTCTGAAAATTTCAGCTCTTTATCTTTGCTCGTTTTTGAGAAACCCGACAGACAAAATTGACTTTTTAAAATCGTAAACGGACGATAACTTCCGACCGGAAGTGTATTTTCAAAAATGGATAAAAAACAATCAACTTTAGATAAAATCGCGTTAATCTGGAAAATTTGAATGAAATCGATTGAGCCATCTCCGAGAAATCGTCTGCACAAAATCGGTAAGAAAAAAAAAAAGAATAATAACTAGAGCAAAGCTCGTTGCAAAGCAACGAGTGGGTCTTCCGGTAATGTCGAAAGTAAAGCTAGAAGTTCCTGTAAGAAGCAGGGTTCTTAATACAACAAACATAAGCAACTAAGACAAATAAAATCGAATTATTCTTGGTACGAGTTAACAAAATCCTAATGATTCCAAGTACGAATTACCAAACCTTTTCGATTTCAAGAACAACTTAGCAAAAAGAAATCCGAGTGTGGAAAAGTACGATTTAACAATTATCGAATAATTTTAGGTACGAGTTAATTTAACTCTGAACATAAAACTATTTTTTTAACCAAGAATGTGGAATCAAAATTTCCGGAAAAATCAATTTTTAAACCCCTTTATCTCTGTATTGCATCGTCCGATATTAGAACGGATTTCAATTTTAAATTATGAATAATAAGCTCTTATTTTCTGCTTTATGATTAATAACAAATTATCGCTAAAAAAATAAGTTATTATAAAAAAAAAATTGTGGCCCTTTTGGCCCCTTATTTGAGGGGTCAGCCCCTTTTTCTTGATATCGAATGAAAGGTCTTGTAAATATAAACATATTTTGTTCAACAAGTATTCACGAATTGTTGACCGTTCTAGAGATATCTGAACAATTGTGTTTTAGGGGCCGACCCTTAAACTCCTTACCAGGGCCACTAACATAAATGTTTTAGATACCATATCGTTAAGAACATTTTTGAGCAACTTTTCTACAATGCTTTTCAAAATATGTCTCCCTCTCCATATATTAAAGATCAAAGTTTTGGACAAATGGCCCCTTGAAACCCCTAATTACGTATCATATGACATAGGTATGGTACCGTATAGATAAACAGACCTATAATGAACATTTTTGGTTCTATAATTGATAACAAATTATTTTTCAGTAAAGAGTTATTGTAAAAAGACTTTACAGCCCTCTTGGCCCCTTATTTAAGGGCAAGCCCCTTTTTCTTGATATCAAATAAAAGGTCTTGTAAATATAAACACATTTTGTTCAACAAGTGTTCAGAAATTGTTGACCGTTCTAAAGATATCTGAACAAATGTGATATAGGGGCCGACCCTTAAAATCCTTAATGGGGCTACCAACAAAATTTATTTAGGTGGCATATTGTTAAGAACATTATTCTAAGCAATTTTTGTTCTACAATGCTTGTCAAAATATTTCTCCTTTTCTAGATATTAAAGATCAAAGTTTCAGACTACTGGCCCCTTAAAACCCCTAGTTACGTAACATATAACTTAGGCATGGTACTGTTTAGATAAACAGATGTACAATGAACATTTTTGGTTCTATAATTGATAACAAAATATTTTTCAGTAAAGGGTTATTGTAAGAAGATTAAAGACCCCTCTTGACCCCTTATTGGAGGGGCCAGCCCCTTTTCCTTGATATCAGATGAAAGGTCTTGCAAATATAAACATATTTTGTTCAACAAGTGTTCACGAAATGTTAACCGTTCTTAGGATATCTTTACAAATGTGTTTTAGTGGCCGGCCCTTTATCTCCTAAATGGGGTCATGAACAAAAACAATTAAGGTGGCATATTGTACAGAACAATATTTTAAGCAACTTTTGTTATACAATGCTTTTCAAAATATTTCTTCTTTTTCATATATTAATGATCGAAATTTTGAATTTCTGGCCCCTTGAAACCCCTAATTACGTAACATATGACTTAAGTATGGTACTGTATAGATAAAGAGCCCAACGATGAACATTTTTGCTTCTATAGTTATTAACAAATTATTATTCAGTAAAGAGTTATTGTAAGAAGACTTTACAGCCCTCTTGGCCCCTAATTTGAGGGCCAGCCCCTTTTTCTTGATGTTAAACGAAAGCTCGTGTAATTTGAAACAACTTTTGCATTACATGTCTTAACAAAATATTTATACATCAAAAGATATCACAGAAAATGTGCAAAAATTTCGTGAAAAAATTTGGTGCAAATTTTCAGGTTCGGGCGAGCTTTGAGGCCTTTAGCAATTTTCATCATTGGAAGCATGGGGGTACATCTACATACATTCATCTACAATCCCTGAAAATTTCAAGCTTCTATCTTGATTAGTTTCGGAGGAGATGCGTGGACAAAATGACCCTTAAAAATTTATGAAATCGTCAATATCTGAAACCGGAAGTGACGTCATCATTTTAAAATTAAATAATATGTAGCGCCGATCATGCTTCATCCGTCCTGAAAATTTTGTGCGAATCGGTTGGATAGTTATTGAGAAATAGCGCTCCAAAAAAGTCAGAAAAAGAAAAAAAAGAACTAGAGCAAAGCTCGTTCCAAAGCAACGAGTGGGTCTTCCGTTAATGTCGGAAGTAAAGCTGGAAGTTTCTGTAAGAAGCAGAGCTCTTAAACCATTAACAAAAGTAACTAAAATAAAAAGATGAAAAAATCGAATTATTCCTGGTACGACTTAACAAAATCCGAATGATTTTAAGTACGACTTAACAAACACCCTTCTGATTTCAAGAACGACTTAACAAAAAAAAATCCGAATTGTCTAAGTACGACTTAACAATTATTTTTGGTACGAGTTAATTTTACTTTTAACATTTCGCTATTTTCTAAACCAAGGACGCGGAATAAAAATTTCCGGAAAAATCAATTTTTAAACCCCGATATCTCTTTAATGCATTGTCCGATTTTAATATGGATTTCAGTGTTAGATTCAGCTTGATAAGCTCTATAAAACACATATTCATTTTTGATTTGATCAGAAAATTCATTTTTTCGAAAAATTTGTTTCACTTCCGGTTTCGACCGGAAGTGACGGATATTTATTTCCAGCCTTATTGCACATGTAAATTGCCAAATTCATAACCACAAAAAATTTCAAGACCCTATCTTAAAGCGTTTTTGAGAAATGTCGCGGACAAAATGACTTTTTTTTAAGTTTAAAAATGACGTAGCGTCAAAACGGAAGTGACGTTGTAATGGAAACTTTAACATCTTTGAGACATTATAATTGCACATAATCCCTGAAAGTTTCCTTTAAATAAGTAGAATACTTTTTGAGTTATGAAGCCGAAAAGGAGTCAGAAAAAAAAGAAAAAAAAAATAATAACTAGAGCAAAGCTCGTTGCAAAGCAACGAGTGGGTCTTCCTTTAATGTCAGAAGTAAAGCTAGAAGATCCTGTAAAAAGCAGAGCTCTTAAACCAATAACAAGAGTAACTAAAATAAAAAGATGAAAAAATCAAATTACTCCTGGTACGACTTAACAATTCCGAATGATTTTAGGTACGAATTAACAAAACCTTTTTTTTGATTTTTAGAACGACTTAACAAAAAAAATCCGAATGTGTTTAAGTACGACTTAACAACTATTTTTGGTACGAGTTAACTTACCTATAAACATTACGCTATTTTTTAAACCAAGGACGCGGAATCAAAATTTCCGGAAAAATCAATTTTTAAACCCCGATATCTCTGTAATGCATCGTCCGATTTTAAAACGGCTTTCAGTGTTAGATTCAGCTTAATAAGTTCTACAAAACGCATATTCATTTTTGATTTGATCAGAAAATTCATTTTTTCGAAAAATTTGTTTCACTTCCGGTTTCGACTGGAAGTGACAGATTTTCATTTCGAGCCTTATTACAGAGGTAAATCGACCAAATCATAAGCATTGAAAATTTCAAGCCTCTATCTTAAAGCGTTTTTGAGAAACGCCGCGGACAAAATGACTTTTTGAAAATTTTAAAAATGACGTAACGTTAAAACGGAAGTGACGTTTTCAAAGAAACTTCATAAACTTTGAGGTATTATAATTGCACATAATCTCTGAAAGTTTCATTGAAATCGGTTGTAAACTTTTTGAGTTATAAAGCCGAAAAGGAGTCAGAAAAAAAAGGGCTAGAGCAAAGCTCGTTGCAAAGCAACGAGTGGGTCTTCCGTTAATGTCGGAAGTAAAGCTGGAAGTTCCTGTAAGAAGCAGAGCTCTTGAACCAATAACAAGTGTAACTAAAATAAAAAATGAAAAAATCGAATTATTCCTGGTACGACTTAACAAAATCCGATTGATTTTAAGTACGAATTAACAAAAAGAACTAGATACGATCTCGTTACGAGTAACGAGTAGGTCTTCCGTTCAATTTTTTAAACGATTCGATTAAAATATCAATGAAATTTCAGAATTCTCCCTCAACCACCTCCTTTTAGATAATGTATACGATTGTCAATATCCTTTAAAATGCTAAACAAAGAGTTTTCCTTTTTAACATACAGTACATTAAAGATTTAAGATTTTAGTCCCCTAAAATCTCTAATTACGTCATCAATGGGTTTAAAAATGAGTTTTACAAACAGATATTGCTGCTATTAACAACTTTGCTTCTATAATGCATTACAAAATCTTGATCATTTTTAAGGTATGAGAAATAGAGTTTAGGAGTCTATTGGCCCCTAATTTAAGGAGCCAGCCCCTTTTTCTTGATTTTATACGAAAGGTCTCATGAATACTAACATTTTTTGTTCTTACATCCATCTAAAATTGTTGATCACTTTTGAGATACAAATGATTGAATATTTTAGGGGCCAGCCCTCTAGATCCTTAATGGGGACAGAAATTTGTGTTTTGATAAGGGCAATCAATTTAAATCATTTTTTCAAACATTTTCTCTTCTATGATGTCTAACAAAATATGTATACTTCTCTAGTTATATTGCGTCCAAGTTTAAGTACTTTGGCCCCTAAAAATCCCTAATCACGTAATAAATGGGCTTGGCAATGATTTTTTCAAATAAATATTGGTACGATCAACAACTTTGCTTCTATAATGCATTACAAAATCTTTATCGTTTTTAAGTTACTTGTAATAGAGTTTACGGAGGCCTTGGCCCCTAAAAAAGGGGGCCAGCCCCTTTTCTTGATTTGTTTGAAAAGGTCTTAAGAATACAAATATTTTTTGTTCTTACACCCATGTAAAATTGTTGATCATTTTTGAGATACAAATGATTGCATATTTTAGGGGCCAGCCCTCTAGATCCTTAATGGGGACAAAAATTTGTGTTTTGATAAGGGCAATCAATTTAAATCATTTTTTCAAACATTTTCTGTTCTATGATGTCTTACAAAATATGTATACTTCTCTAGTTATATTGCGTCCAAGTTTAAGTACTTTGGCCCCTAAAAATCCCTAATTACGTAATAAATGGGCTTGGCAATGATTTTTTCAAATAGATATTGGTACGATCAACAACTTTGCTTCTATAATGCATTACAAAATCTTTATCGTTTTTAAGTTACTTGTAATAGAGTTTACGGAGGCCTTGGCCACTAAAAAAGGGGGCCAACCCCTTTTTCTTGATTTGTTTGAAAAGGTCTTAAGAATACAAATATTTTTTGTTTTTACACCCATGTAAAATTGTTGATCATTTTTGAGATACAAATGATTGAATATTTTAGGGGCCAGCCATCTAGATCCTTATTGGGGACAGAAAATCGTGTTTTGATAAGGGGAATCAATTTAAATCATTTATTCAAACATTTTCTGTTCTATGATGTCTTACAAAATATGTATACTTCTCTAGTTATTTTTCGTCAAAGTTTAAGTACTTTGGCCCCAAAAAATCCCTAATTACGTAATAAATGGGCGTGGCAATGATTTTTTCTAATAGATATTGGTACAATGAACAACTTTGCTTCTATAATGCTTTACAAAATCTTTATCGTTTTTAAGTTATTTGTAATAGAGTTTATGACTATCTTGGCCCCTAATTTAAGGGGCCAGCCCCTATTTCTTGATTTTGTTGAAAAGAACTTTTGATTATCTACCACTTTTGTTATATATGTTTTAACAAAATATCAACTCAGAAAAAGATACAGATCAAAACGTATGAAAAATTTGATTCGAAATTCGTACCAAATTTTCGAGGCTAGGCGAGCTCATAGAAATGGCGCCATTGGCGCCAAAAAACTACATTGTGCACAACTTCAACCTATAGTCTACCTATCCTGAAAATTTCATATTCCTATCTCTGAGAGTCTCTGAGTTTATGTCTGCACAAAATTAGTCGCAAAAACTTACAAAATCGGCCGTAAATCGGAACCGGAAGTGCCGATTTCAAAATTTAAAAAAATTTCTAGAATTATGACCACTGGCAATTATCTGAGAAAAAATGGTCGAAATCGGCCGAATAGTTTTCGAGAAATCGCGTGCACAAAATTTGTGGAAAAAAAAATAATAATGATAACTAGAGCAAAGCTCGTTGCAAATCAACGAGTGGGTCTTCCGTTAATGTCGGAAGTAAAGCTGAAAGTTCCTGTAAGAAGCAGAGCTCTTAAACCAATAACAATAGTAACTAAAATAGAAAGATGAAAAAACATCGAATGATTCCTGGTACGACTTAACAAAATCCGAATGATTTTACGTACGAATTAACAAAAACATATTCGATTTCAAGAATGTCTTAACCAAAAAAATCCGAATGTGTTCAAGTACGACTTAGCAATTAATTTTAGGTACAAGTTAATTTAACCAAAAAAGAAAAAGAAACAATAGAATAATAGAAGGGTCTTCCGTCTGACCGCTGAAGACGGAAGACCCTAATAATAGGGAAAAAGAAACCGTAGAATAACAAGAGGGTCTTCCGTTGGAAACAGAAGACCCTAACAATAGAATAACAAAAGGGTCTTCCGTTGGAAACGGAAGACCCTAATAAAAAGAAACCGAAGAATAACAAGAGGGCCTTCCGTTGAAAACGGAAGACCCTAATAATAAAAAGAAACCAAAGAATAACAAGAGGGTCTTCCGTTGGAAAGCTTATTGCATAGCAACGAGTGGGTCTTCCGTTAATGTTGGAAGTAAAGCTGGAAGTTCCTGTAAGAAGCACAGCTCTTAAACTAATAACAAAAGTAACTAAAATAAAAAGATGAAAAAAAATCGAATATTCCTGGTACGACTTAACAAAATACGAATGATTTTAAGTACGAATTAACAAAAACCTTTCCGATTTCAAGAACGACTTAACAAAAAAATTCGAATGTGATCAGGTACGACTTAACAATTATTTTTGGTATGAGTTAATTTTACTTTAAACATTACGCTATTTTTTAAACCAAGGACGTGGAATCAAAATTTCCGGAAAAATCAATTTTTAAACCCCGATATCTCTGTAATGCATCGTTCGATTTGAAAACGAATTTCAGTTTTTGCATTTATCTTTGCAAACTCTACAACATGCATATCATTTTATTATTTGCACAAAAAAATGAAAATTCCGAAAAATTAAAATCACTTCCGGTTTCGACCAGAGGGACAAAATAATTTTTTTTGTAAAATTACCATAAGTAAATCAGCAGATTTACAATCACAAAAAATTTCAAGTCTTTTTGAACAACCGTTTACGAAAAAAGTCCTGGACAAAATCACATTTTGCAAATTTCTAAAATGACGTAACTAGAAAACGGAAGTGACTTAATGACTGAAAGTTCAAAAGCTTCAAGGGACAAGAATTAAACATAATCCCTGAAAATTTCTTGCAAATCGGTGATAATTTTTGAGATATAAAGCAAAATAGAAGTCAGAAGGAAAAACAAGAAGAATAACTAGAGCAAAGCTCGTTGCAAAGCAACGAGTGGGTCTTCCGTTAATGTCGGAAGTAAAGCTGGAAGTTCCTCTAAGAAGCAGAGCTCTTAAACCAATAACAAGAGTAACTAAAATAAAAAGATGAAAAAAATCGAATATTCCTGGTACGACTTGACAAAATACGAATGATTTTAAGTACGACTTAACAAAAACCTTTCCGATTTTAAGAACGACTGAACAAAAAAAATCCGAATGTGTCTAAGTAAGACTTGACAATTATTTTTGGTACAAGTTAATTTACTATTAACATTACGCTATTTTTTAAACCAAGGACGCGGAAACAAAATTTCCGGAAAAATCAATTTTTAAACCCCGATATTTCTGTAATGCATCGTCCGATTTTCAAACGGATTTCAGTTTCGTATTCAGCATGAACAACTCTACAAACCTCGTAAACATTTAAAATTAAAACGAAAAATTCGAAAATTCGAAAATTTTAAAACACTTCCGGTTTAGACCGGAAGTGACGGAAACTAAATTCCAGCCTTATGTCCAAATAAAAACGATCAATGCTTCAACACAAAAAATTCCAAGTCTCTATCTTGAAGCGTTTTTGAAAAACGCCCTGGACAAAATCACGTTTTTAAAATATAAAAATTGACGTAACGTTGAAACGGAAGTGACGTTGTAGTTGAAAATTTAACATCTTTTAGGGACGATAATGGTACATAATCCCTGAAAGTTTCATGTAAATCTGTTGAAAACTTTTTGAGATATTAAGCTTTAAAAAAGTCAGAAAAATAAAGAAAAAGAATAATAATAATAATAATAATAAAAAGAAACAATAGAATAACAAGAGGGTCTTCCGTTGGAAACGGAAGACCCTAATAATAATAATAATAGAAAGAAACCGAAGAATAACAAGAGGGTCTTCCGTTGAAAACGGAAGACCCTAATAACTAGACACGATCTCGTTGCGAGCAACGAGGAGGTCTTCCGTCCGATTTTTAGAATATGGAATGACCTTACTCTTGTCAACGAAACGCATCAGGAAAAGGAGGCGGGATCTAAGAGTAATGGATGAAAGACTATCTATCCCTTTGGTGTCCCTTATTTGAAGGATCAGCTCCTTTTCATTCATTTTAGTTAAAAGGTATTTTTGTGTACCGCTAATAAGTGTTTAGAAATTGGTTACCGTTTTTAAGATATCTGGGAAAAATCGTTTTGATATCCGGTCCTTAAACTTATTTTAGGATCCATATAACAAACAATATATGGTTGTACATTGTTAAGCACATTATTTTGCGCATCTTTTGTTCAATACTGTTTTCCAGAACTTTCCTCTATTTCGAGATATTGAGGATCAAAGTGATGGATTTCTGGCCCCTTAAAATCCCTAATTACATACCATAGGAGTAAATGATTGTCATGTATAGGTGAATAACGTTAGAATGAACATAATTGCTTCTATAGCGTATCACAAAATATTTCACAGTGAAAAGTTATCATGAAAAGACTTTAGAGCCCCCTTAGCCCCTTATTTGAAGGGCCAGCCCCTTTTCTTGATTTCAAATGAAAGCTCTTGTCAATTCAAACACATTTTGTTCAACAAGATCTTACAAATTTTGTACCGTTCTCGAGATCTCTTTAAAGGGTCGTTTTAGGGGCCGACTCTGTAACTCCCTTTAAGGACCGCATAACAAAGAAATTATGATTGCAGATTGTTAAGCTCAATATTTTGAGCATCTTTTGTTCAATATTGCTTTTCAAAATTTTCCTCCATTTTGAGATATCCAGCATCAAAGTTTTGGACTTCTGGCCCCTTAAAATCCTTAATGACGTAAGATAGGAGGAAATGATTGCCATGTATAGGTGAATAACGGTAGAATGAACATAATTGCTTCTATAATGTATCACAAAATATTTCACAGTATAAAGTTATCATGAAAAGACTTTAGAGCCCCCTCAGCCCCTTATTTGAAGGGCCAGCCCCATTTTCTTGATTTCAAATGAAAGCTCTTGTCAATTCAAACACATTTTGTTCAACAAGTAATTACAAATTTTGTACCGTTCTCGAGATATCTTTAAAGGGTCGTTTTAGGGGCCGACTCTGTAACTCCCTTTAAGGACCGCATAACAAAGAATAAATGGTTGTACATTGTTAAGCTCAATATTTTGAGCATCTTTTGTTCAATATTGCTCATCAAAATTTTCCTTCATTTTGAGATATTGAGGATCAAAGTTTTGGACTTCTGGCCCCTTAAAACCCCTAATTACGTAACATAGGAGTAAATAATTGCCATGTATAGGTGAATTACGTTAGAATGAACATAATTGCTTCTATAACGTATCACAAAATATTTCACAGTAAAAAGTAATCATTAAAATACTTTAGAGCCCCCTCAGCCCCTTATTTGAAGGGCCAGCCCCTTTTTTATAATTTCTTATAATAAAAGCTCTTGACATTATAAAATTTTTTTGTTCTACATGTTATTACAAAATACTATCGAGGAAAGAGATATTGGAAGAAAACCACGAAAAATCACGACGCTTTTTTAACCGTAATTTTCGAGCTCGGGCGAGCTTCGGCGCTTTTGGTCACATGAAAATAAATATACCACATGTCAGATCTACAACCTTTTGTCTACCATCCCTGAAATTTTGAACTCAATATCTTAAACCGTTTAGGAGTTTACCCCTGGACAAGCCGACCCTCTGAAAATCGTTAAATTGTGAATAAATCAAAACCGGAAGTGACGTCATCGGTAAAAAAAATTTCCAATAAGGTTCAGATCACTATCTATTAAGTCTGAAAGTTTCGTGTAAATCGGTCGAGCAGTTTCCGAGAAATCGCGTACACAAAATTTGTAAGAAAAAAAAAGAAAAATAATAATAAGAAAAATAGGGAAAAAGAAACCGAACGAAAACAATAAGGTCTTCCGTTGGAAACGGAAGACCTTAATAATAACTAGAGCAAAGCTCGTTGCAAAGCAACGAGTGGGTCTTCCGTTAATGTCGGAAGTAAAGCTGGAAGTTCCTGTAAGAAGCAGAGCTCTTAAACCAATAACAATAGTAACTAAAATAAAAAGATGAAAAAATCGAATTATTCCTTGTACGACTTAACAGATCCGAATGATTTTAAGTACGACTTTACAAAAACCTTTCCGATTTCAAGAACGACTTAATAAAAAAAAATCCGAATGTGTTCAAGTACGACTTAACAATTATTTTTGGTATGAGTTAATTTTACTTTGAACATTGCACTATTTTTTAAACCAAGACGCGGAATCAAAATTTCCGGTAAAATCAATTTTTAAACCCCGATATCTCTTTAATGCGTCGTTCGATTTTCAAACGGATTTCAGTTTCGTATTCAGCATGACCAACTCTACAAACCTAGTAAACATTTGAAATTCAAACGAAAAATTCAAAAATTCGAAAATTTAAAAACACTTCCGGTTTGGACTGGAAGTGACGGAAACTAAAATCCAGCCTTATGTCCAAATTAAAACGATCAATGCTTCAACACAGAAAATTCCAAGTCTCTATCTTGAAGCGTTTTTAAAAAACGCCCTGGACAAAATCACTTTTTTAAAATTTAAAAATTGACGTAACGTAAAAACGGAAGTGACGTTGTAGTTGAAAATTTAACATCTTTGAGGGACAGTGATGCTCCATAATCCCTGAAAGTTTCATGTAAATCCGTTGAAAACTTTTTGAGATATTAAGCTTTAAAAAAGTCAGAAAAATAAAGAAAAAGAATAATAATAATAACTAGAGCAAAGCTCGTTGCAAAGCAACGAGTGGGTCTTCCGTTAATGTCGGAAGTAAAGCTGGAAGTTCCTGTAAGAAGCAGAGCTCTTAAACCAATAACAAGAGTACCTTAAATAAAAAGATGAAAAAATCGAATTATTCCTGGTACGACTTAACAAAAACCGAATAATTTTACGTACGACTTTACAAAAACCTTTCCGATTTCAAGAACGACTTAACAAAAAAAAATCCGAATGTGTTCAAGTACGACTTAACAATTAATTTTTAGGTACAAGTTAATTTAACCAAGAACTTGATACTAATTTCTTAACCAAAAACGCGGAATCAAATTTTCCGGAAAAATCATTTTTTGAACTCGTATATCTCTGTAATGCATCGTCCGATTTCAAAACGGCTTTCAGTGTAAGATTAAGATTAATAAGCTCTATAAAACACATATTCATTTTTGATTTGATCAGAAAATTTATTTTTTCGAAAAATTTTATTCCCTTCCGGTTTCGACCGGAAGTGACAGATTTTCATTTCCAGCCTTATTACAGAGGTAAATCGATTAAATCATAACCATTGAAAATTTCAAGCCTCTATCTGAAAGCGTTTTTGAAAAACGCCGCGGACAAAATGACTTTTTGAAAATTTTAAAAATGACGTAACGTAAAAACGGAAGTGACGTTTTCTAAGAAACTTCACAAACTTTGAGGTATTATAGTTGCACACAACCTCTGAAAATTTCATCAAAATCGGTTGTAAACTTTTTGAGTTATAAAGCCGAAAAGGAGTCAGAAAAAAAATTAAAAAGAATAATAATAATAATAGAAAGAAACCGAAGAATAACAAGAGGGTCTTCCGTTGAAAACGGAAGACCCTAATAACTAGAGCAAAGCTCGTTGCAAAGCAACGAGTGGGTCTTCCGTTAATATCGGAAGTAAAGCTGGAAGTTCCTGTATGAAGCAGAGCCCTTAAACCAATAACAAGAGTAACTAAAATAAAAAGATGAAAAAAAAATCGAATTATTCCTGGTACGACTTAACAAAATACGAATGATTTTACGTACGACTTAACAAAAACCTTTCTGATTTCAAGAACGACTTAACAAAAAATCCGAATGTGTTCAAGTACGACTTAGCGATTATTTTTGGTACGAGTTAATTTTACTTTGAACATTACGCTATTTTTTAAACCAAGGACGCGGAATCAAAATTTCCGGAAAAATCTATTTTTAACCCCCGATATCTCTGTAATGCATCGTCCGATTTTCAAACGGATTTCAGATTCGTGTTCAGCATAACAAACTCTAAAAACCTCGTAAACATTTTAAATTAAAACGAAAAATTCGAAAATTCGAAAATTTTAAAACACTTCCGGTTTAGACCGGAAGTGACGGAAACTAATTTCTAGTCTTATGTCCAAATAAAAACGATCATTGCTTCAACACAGAAAATTCCAAGTCTTTATCTTGAACCGTTTTTGAAAAACGCCCTGGACAAAATTACTTTTTTAAAATTTAAAAATTGACGTAACGTAAAAACGGAAGTGACGTTGTAGTTGAAAATTTTAAAACTTTGAGGCACAATAATGCTTCATAATCCCTGAAAGTTTCATGTAAATCTGTTGAAAACTGTTTTGAGATATTAAGCTTTGAAAAAGTCAGAAAAATAAAGAAAAAGAAAAATAATAATAATAAAAAAGAAACAATAGAATAACAAGAGGGTCTTCCGTTGAAAACGGAAGACCCTAATAAAAGGAAACAATAGAATAACAAGAGGGTCTTCCGTTGGAAACGGAAGACCCTAATAATAAAACTAGAGCAAAGCTCGTTGCAAAGCAACGAGTGGGTCTTCCGTTAATGTCGGAAGTAAAGCTGGAAGTTCCTGTATGAAGCAGAGCTCTTAAACCATTAACAAGAGTAACTAAAATAAAAAGATGAAAAAATCGAATATTCCTGGTACGACTTAACAAAATACGAATGATTTTAGGTACGACTTAACAAAAACCTTTTCGATTTTAAGAACGACTTAACAAAAAAATCCGAATGTGTTCAAGTACGACTTACCAATTATTTTTGGTACGAGTTAACTTTACTTTGAACATTACGCTATTTCTTAAACCAAGGACGCGAAATCAAAGTTTCCGGAAAAATCAATTTTTAAACTCCGATATCTCTGTAATGCATCGTCCGATTTTAAAACGGATTTCAGTATTAGATTCAGCTTAATAAGCTCTACAAAACACATATTCATTTTTGATTTGATCTGAAAATTCATTTTTTCGAAAAATTTGTTTCACTTCCGGTTTCAGTTTCGTATTCAGCATGACCAACTCTACAAACTTCGTAAACATTTGAAATTGAAACGAAAAATTCGAAAAATCGAAAATTTTAAAACACTTCCGATTTGGACCGGAAGTGACGGAAACTAAAATCCAGCCTTATGTCCAAATAAAAACGATCAATGCTTCAACACAGAAAATTCCAAGTCTGTATCTTAAAGCGTTTTTGAAAAACGCCCTGGACAAAATCACTTTTTTAAAATTTACAAATTGACGTAACGTAAAAAATGAACGTGACGTTGTAGTTGTAAATTTAACATCTTTAGGGCACAATAATGCTTCATCATCCCTGAAAGTTTCATGTAAATACGTTGAAAACTTTTTGAGATATTAAGCTTTGAAAAAGTCAGAAAAATAAAGAAAAAGAAAAAAATAATAATAAAAAGAAACTAGAGCAAAGCTCGTTGCAAAGCAACGAGTGGGTCTTCTGTTAATATCGGAAGTAAAGCTGGAAGTTCCTGTATGAAGCAGAGCCCTTAAACCAATAACAAGAGTAACTAAATTAAAAAGATGAAAAAAATCGAATTACTCCTGGTACGACTTAACAAAATACGAATGATTTTACGTACGACTTAACAAAAACCTTTCTGATTTCAAGAACGACTGAACAAAAAAATCCGAATGTGTTCAAGTACGACTTAGCGATTATTTTTGGTATGAGTTAATTTTACTTTGAACATTACGCTATTTTTTAAACCAAGGACGCGGAATCAAAATTTCCGGAAAAATCAATTTTAAACCCCCGATATCTCTGTAATGCATCGTCCGATTTTCAAACGGATTTCAGATTCGTGTTCAGCATAACAAACTCTACAACCCTCGTAAACATTTTAAATTAAAACGAAAAATTCGAAAATTCGAAAATTTTAAAACACTTCCGGTTTAGACCAGAAGTGACGGAAACTAATTTCCAGTCTTATGTCCAAATAAAAACGATCATTGCTTCAACACAGAAAATTCCAAGTCTTTATCTTGAACCGTTTTTGAAAAACGCCCTGGACAAAATTACTTTTTTAAAATTTAAAAATTGACGTAACGTAAAAATGGAAGTGACGTTGTAGTTGAAAATTTTAAAACTTTGAGGCACAATAATGCTCCATAATCCCTGAAAGTTTCATGTAAATCTGTTGAAAACTTTTTGAGATATTAAGCTTTGAAAAAGTCAGAAAAATAAAGAAAAAGAAAAATAATAATAACTAGAGCAAAGCTCGTTGCAAAGCAACGAGTGGGTCTTCCGTTAATGTCGGAAGTAAAGCTGGAAGTTACTGTAAGAAGCAGAGCTCTTAAACCAATAACAAGAGTAACTAAAATAAAAAGATGAAAACAATCGAATATTCCTGGTACGACTTAACAAAATACGAATGATTTTAGGTACGACTTAACAAAAACCTTTCCGATTTTAAGAACGACTTAACAAAAAAAAAATTCCGAATGTCTTCAAGTACGACTTAGCAATTATTTTTGGTACGAGTTAATTTTACTTTGAACATCACGCTATTTTTTAAACCAAGGACGCGGAATCAAAATTTCCGGAAAAATCAATTTTTAAACCCCGATATCTCTGTAATGCATCGTCCGATTTTCCACCTGGATTTCAGTTTCGTATTCAGCGTAACCAATTCTACAAACCTCGTAAATATTTGAAATTGAAACGAAAAATTCGAAAATTCGAAAATTTTAAAACACTTCCGGTTTGGACCGGAAGTGACGGAAACTAAATTCCAGCCTTATGTCAAAATAAAAACGATCATTGCTTCAACACAGAAAATTCCAAGTCTCTATCTTGAAGCGTTTTTTTAAAAACGCCCTGGACAAAATCACTTTTTTAAAACTTGAAAATTGACGTAACGTAAAAACGAAAGTGACGTTGTAGTTCAAAATTTGACATCTTTAAGGGACAATAATGCTTCATAACCCCTGAAAGTTTCATGTAAATCCGTTGAAAACTTTTTGAGATATTAAGCTTTAAAAAAGTCAGAAAAATAAAGAAAAAGAATAATAATAATAATAATAAAAAGAAACAATAGAATAACAAGAGGGTCTTCCGTTGGAAACGGAAGACCCTAATGAAAAAGAAACAATAGAATAACAAGAGGGTCTTCCGTTGAAAACGGAAGACCCTAACAATAGAATAACAAGAGGGTCTTCCGTTGGAAACGGAAGACCCTAAAAAACAATAGAATAACAAGAGGGTCTTCCGTTGAAAACGGAAGACCCTAATAATAATAAACTAGAGCAAAGCTCTTTGCAAAGCAACGAGCTGGGTCTTCCGTTAATGTCGGAAGTAAAGCTGGAAGTTCCTGTAAGAAGCAGAGCTCTTAAACCAATTACAGGAGTAACTAAAATAAAAAAAAATGAAAAAAAATCGAATTATTCCTGGTACGACTTAACAAAATCCGAATGATTTTAAGTACGAATTAAGGTAGTCCATCCATAACTAAGGTGAATTTAACAATTTTGATTGATCTTTACTACATCAAATACATATTTTAAAGCTATTATGAGGCTGAGATAAACCAAACTCGGATGTATGTATGTAGTCAATAAAATGAACTTTTTGCACTTAATTTTTTTTTTAAAGAGTTGTCTGCCCTTTAGGAAAATTTTGAAAAATCACTTTCTGAAAATATGTATGGTAAACTATGAATTATTTTAGCATATTCGAAGAAAGAGAAAGCTTTGGCAACTTTTTACCAAAAGAAATGTGAGAAAATTGCTTGTAATAAAGAAATATATTTTAAAAATGCATTTCTCCCATAGACTTCAATGTTAACTTCAACATCTAATAAATTTATTAATATTAGTTTTTATTTAAGATTTCAAAGGTAAAACATTATTTATTAACACACTCTTTAAAATCACAATAAAATTTTAGTGATTAAACTTGAAATCCATTATATATGAAATATGATAGTTATGGATGGACTACCTTAACTAAAACCTTTTCGATTTCAAGAACAACTTAACAAAAAAACTCGAATGTGTTCAGGTACGACTTTACAATAATTTTTCGTACGAGTTAATTTTACTTTGAACATTCCGATATTTTTTAAACCAAGGACGCGGAAACAAAATTTCCGGAAAAATCAAATTTTGAACCCCGATATCTCTGTAATGCATTGTCCGATTTTCAAACGGATTTCAGTATTAGGTTCAGCTTAAAAAGCTCTACAGAATTCGTATACGTTTTTTATTTGATCAATAAATTCAAATTTTCGAAAAATTTGATATACTTCCGGTTTTGACCGGAAGTGACGGAATTTCATTTCCAGCCTTATTGCACATGTAAATAGCCAAATTCATAACCACAGAAAATTTCAAGACTCTATCCTTAAGCGTTTTTGAGAAATGTCGCGGACAAAATGACTTTTTTTAAAGTTTAAAAATGACGTAACGTCAAAACGAAAGTGACGTTGTTATGAAAACTTTAACATCTTTGAGACATTATAATTGCACATAATCCCTGCAAGTTTCCAGTAAATAAGTTGAAAACTTTTTGAGTTATGAAGCCGAAAAGGAGTCAGAAAAAAAAGAAAAAGAAAAAAAATAATAATACCTAGAGCAAAGCTCGTTGCAAAGCAACGAGTGGGTCTTCCGTTAATGTCGGAAGTAAAGCTGGAAGTTCCTGTTAGAAGCAGAGCACTTAAACCAACAGCAAGAGTAACGAAAATAAAAAGATGAAAAAATCAAATTATTCCTGGTACGCCTTAACAAAATCCGAATGATTTTAAGTACGACTTAATAAAAACATTTCCGATTTCAAGAACGACTTAACAAAAAAAATCCGAATGTGTTCAAGTACGACTTAGGAATTATTTTTGGTTCGAGTTAATTTTACTTTGAACATTACGCTATTTTTTAAACCAAGGACGCGGAATCAAAATTTCCGGAAAAATCTATTTTTAAACCCCGATATCTCTGTAATGCATCGTCCGATTTTAAAACGGATTTCAGTATTAGATTCAGCTTAATAAGCTCTACAAAACACATATTCATTTTTGATTTGATCTGAAAATTCATTTTTTCGAAAAATTTGTTTCACTTCCGGTTTCAACCGGAAGTGACAGATTTTTATTTCGAGCCTTATTACAGAGGTAAATCGACCAAATCATAACCATTGAAAATTTCAAGCCTCTATCTTAAAGCGTTTTTGAGAAAAGTCCCGGACAAAATGACTTTTTGAATTTTTTAAAAATGACGTCACGTCAAAACGGAGGTGACGTTGTCGAGTAAACTTTAACATCTTGAGCTATAATAGTTTCACATTATCTCTGAAAGTTTCATTAAAATCGGTTGGAAACTTTTTGAGTTATAAAGCCGAGAAGGAGTCAGAAAAAAAAAAGAAAAAGTATAATAATAAAAAGAAACCGAAGAATAACAAGAGGGTCTTCCGTTGAAAACGGAAGACCCTAAAAAGAAACCGAAGAATAACAAGAGGGCCTTCCGTTGGAAACGGAAGACCCTATTAAAAAGAAACCGAAGAATAACAAGAGGGTCTCCCGTTGGAAACGGAAGACCCTAATAATAAAAGACTGTTTTTGTCTAAATCTTAATGGAAGAGTGTTTTTCAACTTGTACTAAAGTCCAACAACCCGTTTTTGTTGAATATTTTAATTAAAAGATCAAAAAAAAAAAAAAAGGAGAGAAAGACATAGAGAGAAAGAAGAAATCTTGGCTCCGGCGATATTAGAACACACAGCCTTTGCAGGTGTCATAACAGTATTTCAGCAAAGGTTCACGTCAAAACATGGCTGACGCGAAATAAAAATCTGACAACGACTTTACATTGAATTTTGACGTCAAGGCGGCGCAACGAAAACCATTAAACTGGTGGAAATCTCAGAAGAAGACCTTTTAAAGCCACGCAATTGCGTAAAAAATCTATACGATGACAGGACAAGGTATAGAACTTCAGTTCATCATATTTTTTTTCACTGATTGTTTAACTAGAATTAGGCCAAAGGGATTAATTAACAACTTTTGACACTAACTGTTGTCAACAGTTCTAAAATATGTAAAACATTTCTGCAGGAGACATTCACAGTAATTACACTTTCGGGTAAAAATAACTCGATTTTCTCTCTAAAAAAACAAGAATGAGAGAAAATGTAAATGATGAGAAATAAAGAATAATTCTTATTTCAGTTCGTTTGTAAGGTGTTTAAAACAGGGGAGCAATAAAGCGTTAAAATGACGTCGAGAAAAGTTTGCGGTTGCGCCGGGTTACAGGACGAGATCACGTTGGTAAGCTTACTAGGAATGATCTATTCTTGCCATGAACAAGAAACTTTTCAAATTGATAAACTCTATCCTGATTTACGTTTTGGTAAAATTTCAAGAGTTTATTTTTTTTACTAAAAGAATAAGAGAAAATGTCTCAATAATTTCCGAACAACCCTCGTACATAATGAAAAAATGAAAGCGCTTAAGCTATATTGAACGTTTTTCGTGTTTTCTTATTTAATCTTTATCTATATATATATATCTATATATATATATATATATATATATATATATATATATATATATATATATATATATATAAGGAATAACGAATCATTCTTTGAGTATTATGAGGTGATAATTTCATTCGGGGCGTGATCAAATCCAATAAAACTCGAAGGGCTTTATGATAGATTTGATCACGCCCCAACCGAAATTATCACCTCATAATATTCAAAGAATGATTCCTTATTACTTATAATTTTATATTTAAAACCATCGTACGATTGAATACTATTTTTTAAATATAAATAAGCAAACCCCGCTGGCGCCTCAGTTTGGCTTTATGAGTTATACAGTACAAAATCGATACGTAATGTTATCACAGGCAAAGACACTTTATATATATATATATATATATATATATATATATATATATATATATATATATATATATATATATATATATATATATATATACATGTGTGTGTGTGTGTGTGTGTGTGTGTGTGTGTTCAATAATTTGTCATCTCTTTTACTTAAATTTAAGCCTACATGTATGCTTTACAATTGCATTTGTAACAAGACGAGATGATTATGAAAGCTTGTTTATAAATTATTAATTATGGAGAAAAGAAATATAACCAATATAACTAGCAACACATTTGTCTGATAATTTGTTGTCTTATACTTAAAGTGTTTAGTTCCATGCATAGACGTTCATTGATAAGACCAAACAAACGAAGAAGCAAAATGCATTGTAAAGTGATAAACAAAAATTGGAAAACGTGTTACTGGGGTTTAATAGCAAACACTGCATTAAGGAAAGGTTTGCAGAAATCATAGACATCTTACTTATGTAAACAAGATGAAAGATAATTAAATTGATCATTTATTTCTATTTGAAACAGATAATTCAGCAGTATATAGGCGATGAATTTATTAGTACAAAACAAAGCAAGATACGGAAACCCTTAAAACCATTGCCGTAAATTATGAATGAGAACAGGACAACCACAATGCATCTAAAAATGAATAAAACATTGAATGGGGAAGTAAAACCGACTTACCGCGATCCCCAGGCCGCTTCTTTAACATCTGTAAAGCAATTAGATAATATCATTTCAAGGTTGCAAGTTCACTCCTTTTTAAAGCAAAAAATTTCCAAGTATGTTCAACCTACCCAGCATGTCTTATTTTCGACAAAGTGCACAACATGGCATGTATCACATTTGAGTTCTGAGACAGGGAACATCTCCATTGAAACGAAGGAATTGTCTTCTTCGGCGTTGAACCTCCCATTAATGCATTTATATCCTACTTTAAATGAGTAGTTTTTAAAATCTCCTAATATTTCCTCAATTGAAAATTGTATTTTTCTTAGTTCTCTATCAATGGTTTCTCCGTGTGGAAAACAAACCTGCACCTGAATTTGCGACGTGCTTTGACAGATCTTTACTAAACAATGCCGATATAAAAAACATGCCAAATTTTCATATATGCAATTTTGATGTTTAAATTGCAGCATTGACCATTCAGGTATCTTCATGCATTTTACAATAGCTCCGTAAAATACAAAAATCGGCAATTGTCCTTGTTTATCAAACTGAAAACAAAGAATGGAAGATCTAGAAAATTTCCTGTCATCTATTTCAAACTTTCTTTTGTTCATGCTAGGTATATAATACCAAGTTTTGGCTTTGGTGACTGGATTTTCTGTATTACATATAGCCAGCAATCCCAATTTTTCCATGTATGCTAAGATAATGTCCTTATATTTTATGTATTCTTTATTTTCTTCCCTAATCCAGATATTCTCTAGCATACGGTCGTCTAGTTCTCCTGTGAAATAAAAATCGCTGCGATAGATGTCAGTGATTTTTATGTCCACGTGATAAGCAATAATGCACTTAAATGCGTCGGAAAACCACTGTATATCAAGGATGATTGTTTCCTTTAAATTATTTTCTTCAAAGTATAACAACGTGCCTACTCTATGGAAAAACAACAGCATTTTTGAAATTTCAGAGTCATTCATCTGTAGATCAGTATTAATAGCGTTGTTCCACGTTGATAACATATCTCTTGAAATTATCTTCTGTTCTTTTTGTTTTTCAAAGATTTGTTCAAATAATGCCCAGACAGGTCGAATGGGTTCTGGATCGTGTACAAGACAAGCGATGCAGTTTTTAAGAACTACTAAATCTTCTAGCTCTGATCCAGATTTAGGAAAACCGATTGGGAAGCAACGGTTCAAATGCCTCCGAAGGTCACGGGGAAAACAAGCAGATAATAATTCTTGAAAAAATTCTTCGGCTCTCTAAAAGAAAACATATTTGATAATTTTGATAACACAAAAAATGGAAAGTGGTATAAAAGAAGCAAACAGTTGCTATTGTCATTCCAGTCTTACTTTTTAACAGATAAAGAAAATACGTATTTTAATATTGACTTCTCCAATGTTGTGAAATTTAAATTAATATCTAACTATAGATTCGTAAGGATTATTTGCGTATAAAATATGGAAATTGCATTTTATAATCAGCTTTTCATGGGTAAATGTATACACAAGATAAAAGCTGCCGGGGAATTACTAACCAGAATCTAGTTGTTTTTCGACGCATTTTAAATTATAAGATTTAAGACTGGTTTTCTATTATGTGAACGTTTATAAACAAAGTTTATTTCTTTTGAATGTGTATATTTAAATACACATAAATGCGCGTATAGATGCAAAACACAGTTTTATATGTAACGTTATAAGGACGTTTTAAGATGAGGGACAAGCAAAACTGACACTTATAAAACTTAATTGTAAAAACATGTTACATATATATCTTAATATCAATAGAAAGATAAAATTGTGAATTTTGTAAATATTTTAGAATAGTGCACATGTAACTCAATGCTGGAATCTTTTTGGCACTCAAACATGAGAAAAATAGACAAAAGAATGTCTCTAATTGCAGTACGTCCATGCATTTAAGGCTACCCCTAACAGCAGAATGCAAATAAATCAGCCATTTTAATTGCTGTGCATTTTCAAGAGCAAGTCCTTCTGCATCGTTTTATAGTATTTTCAGGGTACATTCGCCAGCTTTTTAAAAAGCTATATTATCCGCTATAAAATTCTTGAAATTCTGCACGCGTAAAATCCGAATATTTTTGGAGTTATCCCCCTTTGATCAAGAGTCTCACAAAATTATTTTTTTTAATTTGTCTACATACTTTTTTCATCTACACGAAAGATAAACCTCTTTTTTGTGCAATTGAGAATAACAAAAATTAATTTACATGTATACCGCATAAAGATAGCAGGAATATCCCGCCTTTCATGCTTCATACCCCGCCCCTGGATTTTATACGAAACTCTGTTTAGTTACCTATATGCTGCTTGAACAAATTTCACCACCCAAATAATTAAATTAATTTGAAATCAAATATTTTTACAATAATTGGCATACCTAATACACCCTTTGCTAATTTATGATAACGTGTGACAACTTTTAAAGTAACGTGTGTAAACAAATTAATTCCTTTAGTAGCAAGGTGTATACGCATTTAATGTTACATTTTATATTCAAATTATTGACAAGTGTCATGTATGAACAGTTGCGATTTTTAAAGTGAGTGACAAATTTGAATGAACATTTGATAGAAATGAATGGCACTTATTAATGTACACGTATTAAGAATAAGTTAAATTCCCTACTTTTACTTTCCTTTTTAAGTTTTTTAATACAGAGGCATTTGGACGGATATCGAATCCGTCCCATCATACAAAATTAACAGCAATAAGATAATTTGTTGTGCTTTCATTCGACGCAGATGTGTTTCGGCTAAATATGGACAATATCATACACATGAGCTACTTAAAATTCATGAATTTATTTTGTTTTTTAATAGTTTTGCATTTGTCTCTTCTGGTACAGATTTATCGCTGATTTTGTAGCTTTAACGACCCATTTTGTGCACGCTTGATCTAAAAAAAACTATCAGTGATATGAATATGAAACTTTCAGGGTAGGTAGACCATAGTCTGTGGTTGTGCGTTTTGTTATTTCTCTGAGATGGCTCGATAGATTTTCTTGAAATTTTCAGAAGTGATAGAAAAAATTATATATCCAGAAACTTTTTTCATGTTTTTCAAAGGTTTATTTCCTGTCGCCCGTTTCCTGTCCCGCGACAAAAATCTTGTGACATTGAGATCTCAAAAATGATAAGGACTTGAGCATTCAGACTTGGTGGGATTATAAACCTATAGTTGCAAATGTCTTAGTTTGTTTTGTTTGTCATAACTTCCGGTCATCACCGTAAGCACTTCAAAAATCAAGTTTTCTTTTGCATTTATTTAATTCATATAGAATTGAAAAATAAGTACTAATACTTGCATTTGTCATCTTTCCGATGTTAAATAAACAAAAAAAATCTACTTCCGGTGAGCTATCTTAAATATCTCAGATAGCCATTTTTAAATACATGTTTTACCCGCTAGAATTCAGAAAGTAATTGATCAATAAACGAAACTGAGGTAGAAAATGCATTTAATCGCTTTTTTGTCAACCTTCACTTCCGGTCCTTACCGGAAGGGTTGAAACAAATCAAGCTCTTTGAAAGTTTTACTGTTTTTCTTTGACAATTTTAGTAAAATTGAAAAGAAACAATAAAGTACAGTTGTCTAATGTTCAAGAAATACTAACATTTTATTTTCACTGAGCATTTAATTTTTGTCCGTTTCCTGTCAAGAGACAAAAAATACTCCACGAGATCTCAAAAACGGTGATGCCATGAACAACCAAACTTTGTGGGATGATAACCCTACGTATGTATCCGTGTTTACATAATTTTGTTTGAATCGTCGTCACCAAAGGCAGTTAAAAATATTTGTATCCTTAATTTTCTTTACATGGAATGAATACCGGTATATCAATACACGATTTATGTAGGTTAAATAAGTAAACATTCTACTTCCGGTGAGTTATATCGAATATCGTAGGTACCTATATTTTTTTTAACAAATTTGATGCCCGCGAGATTTTAGTCACTGTTAGTGATTGAAACCTGAACTTTTATGAATGTTAGTAAATTGATTGAAGATGTGTTTAAAGGGTTTTATTTTGTCAACCGTCACTTTCGGTTCTCACAAGAGGAGTTCAAACAATTCATGTTCTTAACATGTTTAACCGATTGTCTTTAGTGTTTCATCTAACATGATAAACAATGATGTACACTAGGCAGATGTATACAAAAAAAGCTTTTATTTTCATTAATCACTTTCGTTCGTCCGTTTCCGGTCTTGAGACAAAAAAAACTAGCTTCACCAGGATCTCAGATTTGGCATAGAGTATCGATAGTTCATCGTATCATATAAAACAAAATCGAACGGAAGTCCTACTCGTTTCTCGTAACGATATCTAGTTATAATTGATGACGTCACATGCATGTTTAGTAGGGAAGATCAATGTCGGGAGACAAATCATTGGAATGCAGTGTGAACTCTGCCGAAATATGACTTTTTTATACTGATATACAAGATTTGCATAAATGTCATCTTTGATATGATAAGGATAATATGGGCGTGGATATTTTGTTTTATTAGCGAGTGTTATAAAGTAAGCAGATAGACATTTATTTGACTTGACCGGCCTTTCCTATGTCAGTTTGTACAAAAAAGGCAAAAATGTAACACTACCCCGAATATTATAAAAGTTGAAATATGCAAATATCAAAAGCATATAACATAAATTACTCGAAAAGTGCTGCTAGAATCCCTTGCTTTGTTGCTGTAAATAACAAATAATTAGAATTGTCAATGCAATTGAAGTCGTGGAGGTTTCCGATAAATAATGACAATATAGGATTCTAGCTGTGATACTCATATACATGAACTAATTGGAGATCGAATTATTGCATAATACATACAAATGAACTTCGGGGTAGTGCTACACTTTTTGATTTTTTGTTAAGGTAAAAAAGTTATTTAGTTTTAACTGTCACGTGATACCATGGCACGGCACATTCAAAGATTGACTCGATTCCGAAGTAAAAAAATAATATTATGGAGAACACATTTACTTGATATTAATATTCAGCACTGTTTTCATGAAAATAAGCAATTTTTTAAACATATCGTAAGATCGACGGTCATTTAACTCGGAGTTGCCTCAACCTACCCGCGTTGTTTCATCTATACTGTTATATCTTAATGAGTCTCTCCTATGCACTGATATAATTATAACCTCTAAGTGCAAAATCAAAAAGTCTTTATATGACTTCATATTAGGACGTGATTATCATTTACAACTTACAAAATTGAATGGCATTCGATAGATTTGCTCTGGCGGAAAATCATAGCCTACTTTATGTTAAAAAATGTGGATTAATACGAAACATACAATGAAAAATAAATTATTTGTTTAAGTATACGAATTAAGTATTATATAATTATCAATATTGCAATTGGTAAGATTTTTATTGCAAAAATCATTCTGACATGTAATACAAGAAAATACAGAAGCCATTTATATGTTTGTCTATTTCTGTATAAAATTGATCAATATGGAGGATTCATGCAGTTATTTCATTATTCAATTTACTTTCTTGTGTTACCTTATATCACTTTTGTTTGTAACTTAATCATATGTCCCTGCACCATGCCTATTTCAAATAACCTTTACAATCGTTAAATGCCCTGCTATTTTAACGTGTAGTATTTGAAAAAAAATTGTTCCTTGTAAAAGTCAACAATAAGTGAAAAAAATGTCAATACCAAAACGTGATTTCACTATGCTAAATAAAACAACTTCAATTTCAAAATCACTCCTTTTATTGTCAATTTGTATGAGCATTTTTGTATGTTGCCCAACTCATCCGCCGACGATAACGCTTTTTGTTGACCGAAAATTAGAATCAGAGCTAATCAACCTGAAGGTTTTTCACCAAACCGCAAAGTTAGAGTTATTACCTATAGGCTCAAGATGTCGTTCACATAATATTAATAAACAAGAGGCCCAGGGGCCACATCGCTCACCTGAGCAACAATTGCCTTAATTCTGATCAAATTAGCATTACAGTATCAAAATATCTTGACAACTGAGTACAGTAGATCTTGCTAAAAAAATTGAAAATCTGCCAATTTTTATCAACCTCTTATTTTTTGGTAAATACCAAGCCCCTTTTGTTGTTGTACCTGTAAGAAGATTTGTCTCTATTCCTATATACCCCCCCCCCCCCATTTCATGGCCCCATTTTTCTCTAGGGAATCATGGTTTCATCAGACTTAAATCTGCATAACCTTTGCTTTCACACTAAGTACTGAGTTTTGAACCGAACACTTTCCCAGAATAGTTTTAAAGATTTTCTCTTTATATTCCTATGTAAAAATTCAAACCGCCATCACGGTCCCGCCCTACCACTAGGGACTGTGATTTTGCAAACTTGAATTTTCACTACCCGAGGATGCCTCTACACAAGTTTAAACCCTTTCTGGCCAAAATTCTTTAAAAAGAAGATTTTTAAAGATTTTCTCTATATATTCCTAAGTAAAAATTCATCCCCCATTGTGGCCTCACCCTACCCCTGGACTATTATTTAAACAAACTTGAATCAATATGATCTGGGGATGCTTCCACTCAAATTTGGGCTTTCCTGGCCTAATAATTTTGAGAAGAAGACTTTTAAAGATTTTCTCTATCTATAAAAATTCATCCCCCATTGTGACCCCGCCCTACCCCCAGCGACCATGATTTGAACAAACTTGAATCTACACTTCCTAAGGATGGTTACATGCCAATTTGAGATTTCTTGGCCAAATATTTTTGAGAAGAAGATTTTTAAAAGATTTTCTCAATATATTCCTATGTAAAACTTGATCTCCCAATTGTGGCCCCACCCTACCCCCGGGGATCATGATTTGAACAAACTTGAATCTACACTACCTGAGGATGCTTCCATTTCAATTTGAGCTTTTCATGCCTAATAGTTTTTGAGAAGATTTTTAAAGATTTTCTCTATATATTCTTATGTAAAACATGATCCCCCTATTGTGGCCCCACCCTACCCCCGGGGACCATGATTTGAACAAACTTGAATCTACACTATCTGAGGATGCTTCCACTCAAATTTGAGCTTTCCTGGCCTAATTAGTTTTTGAGAAGACTTTGGCTCAGGTGAGCTAAAAAAGGTTAAGTTTACAATACAATAAGTTGTTAAAGTTGGTTTCTGGAAGAAGAGACTTTGAAAATTTTCTTAATAAATATTGAAATTTTTTTTAGTTTTTTAATCTTTAGTTTTTAAGATCTGTGTACAAACATAGAATCGTGAGCAAATCTCTGTATCTTGCTTATAATTCGAAGCTTAACACTCAAATATGGTTAGTAAATAGAAATTGTAAACAATTAAAACACAAGAAACATGCACTATAACAAATAAAGAACACAATTTATTTTTTCGAAATGAATCATATATATATACATGTACATGTATATACCTACATATTTCCAACAGCGATATCAAACTCTATTTAAACTGAATAAACTCGAGAAAATGCCGAGCATCTCAACAAAACCTATTGCATTAATATACCATTACGCAAAATATAATGCCGAATTACCGATAGAATGAATTGTATTTCAGTACTTTTTTGATACATCAGATTTTGCTTAATTTGCGCAGGTAAACAGTTAACTGTTTGATTTACCGAAGTCTCTGTTTGATTTGATACGTAAAAATCACGAAATACAGACGATAGTTCCCAGGTTACAAAGCATAAAAATAATGAAAACGAAACGAAAATCAGAACAAGCTAACACCAACGTCATGTGTGAAAACTGTCAACGCATTGAAATATTTAGCCTCAATTTACTTCACAAAATCGGCACCAATATATTTTGCATGTTTCAAAAATTTCCCTTCATTCGCGAACTGTTGCACAACATGCAAATTCATCATAGTCAGATCGACCCTTTTTCGTATAATGTCATGGCTGCTTTAAACAAAGAACCTCGTTTTAGATTACCAAGAATACGAGTCTTGGTAAAATGGGTACGCAAACCCGGGCCGTGGCAAAATAAAAGCCGGGGCAGATCGGCAATCGTCAATTCCAAATACGCATTATTTTGCAGCAATATTTACAGCAAATATAAATATACTGGTCCATCAAATATCCTGAAATTTTAATGAGATTGGCAGATTAATAACTGCCAATCTTTTGTTTTTCCCAGGCCAAGTCTTGTCTACCCATTTTACCGGATGCCGAATCCGAAGCTATTAAACTGATTGAAACACGCCTTTCCTTTATTATTATTTTCGTAATAACTCAGATTTGAAACAGAATTAGACCTTAATTTTTGCAATTTATATTTCCTTCCCATAAGGATAATTTATGCTAAACTACATTGAATTGGAATCAGTAGTTCTTGAGAAGAAGATTTTTTAAAATGCACCCCCCTTTTTCTACAGTTTCAAGGTTTTCTCCGCTTTGAATACAGATCGGACTTTTATTTCTGCAATTTATATTCGCCCTCCCATAAAGATGCTTTGTGCCAAATTTGGTTGAAATTGGATAAGCAGTTTTAGAGAAGAAGTTTAAAATGTAAAAAGTTTACAGACGGACAGACAGACGGACAGACGGACGGACGGACGGACGGACGACGGACAAAAAGTGATCAGAATAGCTCACTTGAGCTTTCAGCTCAGGTGAGCTAAAAATGAATATCCATAAAAATGCAATTAAAAAGAAAATCAGTAATTGTTTACACTTTATCAAATAAGTATTCCTTTCGGATAAACTTGTCTTAAAAGAACTGAAAATGAGAAGAAAATAGTCACATACTGATAAATAGATAAAGCAGTTAGTATTACGATAACAAACAACTGCAGTGTAAAATATAAATTTACCTAGTTTATTAAATGAATGATCATAATATCAATTACAAAATCTTAACCAAAGTTCTTAAAAATAGATTTACGTGTAGGAAACACTTGTACAGCATTGCTTATTAACACGTTAATGATCATTGTATGATGTAGTAAAATGCATTTGCAGGACAGTACATTTTTATTAAACTTTTCGCAGTGACGGAACGCCGTAAACTTACATATATGACATTAACGTCATTGGAAATTATATTAGTGGAGTATATTTCTATCAAAAATGCGTCTAACATTGAGTTGTATTCGAACAATACCAATTGATATCAATTAAAACATACTTATAGTATACGATATACTTTTTAAGATTAAGAAAATGTTTTTTAAAAACTTACTTCTGTTGATATTTCGTCTGCATGAGTGCCTACGACTATCACCTGTGTATTAGGACCGCTAAAACTGTCGATTGACTTTAACCAAAATTTGTAGTAATCTAAAAAAAGAGGTAAATGTCTAAAATGTCTAAAATGAAATATGCATTGTGAGTATATATCATGAAACAATTTAGTTTGCTTTATATATTACCCTTATATGTCCAGTTTACGAATCGACTGGGCACTGTTTCATCTGTTTCTACTTCCTCGTCATAACCTTTTGTCATATCCACAACCAAGATATAACATGTCTTCGGGCTTAAATAAATCTGGTGAAAGGCATAATACATACTTTGACTTGCAAAATCTATAAATGTAATCCTTGATCTGGGATTTTCATTTATCTGTTCAAGAGCCTCCAATATTTTTGACATTGCATACTTTTCATTGTTAATATGATCACATTTGCTCACAAAGTCTCTGCTATTACTTTTGTGTGGTTTTTCAGTTCGGTTTTGCAAGGAATAGTTTTCTCCGTTCATTAATGGTGTCTTTTCATGAGAGTCCGTAGAAGACGTATCTGTTGCTTCAATTGTTGAGAGCTCCATCATGTTTCTATCTAATTTAGTATCTGTATTATCACAAAAACAAAAAACAAGCACGTTGTTATTGTTTCTTCTTCCAATTTTTAGTCTTTATTTAATATTTTCAATTAAAAAATACATAGGCACGGTACTCAACGGTTATATTCGTGGTTTTGTTTTGATATCGAAAAAACGATTAACGCATTTCAGCGTAGCGTCAGAACCGAAAAATTAAAACTCACCCTTTTGGCTGTTGCAGTAGCTCTTTCAATAAGATAAACTTGAACAAAGGATATCAGAGGGAATCTAAGTTTCTATTCATTTTAGCAGTAAATGAAAGAAATTGAAAAGAGTAAACTTACTGATTTGATGTGGAATGCTACTTAGAATAAATTGATCCCAAAACCAATTTACAATCATGGATCAGGTGTTTCAAAAAGGGAGTTAATTGGTTTATATTTTTTGTGCTAGACTTCTTGCTAAACCGTCGAAAAAAAACACCTTTTTAAAACAATTTCCATTCATTTGTCTCAGGAAACTGCAAAAATCATCCACCATATCTTTTACCCTTTTTAATTACAGTATATCCAGATCCCGCATCATAAAAATTAGTTGTGTGAAATTTGGATGAAAATGGACTATGGCTCTAATGAAGAAGTATAACATTTTGTGAATAATTAAAATGTTTTCCTTTGTACAACTGAATCCCCAATGTGCCCCCACACTGCTCCTAAATATTTGAACAAATTTGAATCTAAACTATCTGATGTTGTTTTTACTAAATTTAAAGCTTTTCTGGGCAAACGTTTTTTAGAAAAAAATTAAAAGATTTTTTTTCCATATATTCCTATGTAAAAAATTGTCCCCCCACTTTGTGACCCAATCCTCTTGTGGCCCCAATGTACCCCCGGGGTTCATGATTTTCCCAACTTTGAATGTACACTACCTGAGGATGCTTCCACACAAGTTTCGAATTCCTGTCTAAATGGTTCTTGAGAAAAAGATTTTTAAAGATTTACTCTAGATATTCCTAAGTAAAATGTCGACTCCCCCATTGTGGCCCCATCGAACCCCCAAGGGCCATGATTTTCACAATTTTGAATGCTCAATACATAAGGATGCTTCCATACAAGTTTCAGCATTCCTGGTATAACGGTTTCTGAGGGGGAAGATTTTAAAAATTTTACTCTATTTTTCCTATGTAAACATCCCCCCATCGTGGCATTACCGAACCCCCGAGGTTCATAATTCATAAAAATAGAGTTAACACTCTCAATATTCACTTCCTGAGGATGCCTCCATACAAGTTTAAATATTCCTGGCTGATTGCTCTCTAGGAAAAGATTTGTTTAAGATTTACTCTATGCATCCCTATATAAAAAGTCACCCCCACCCCCCATTGTGGCCCGACCTTACCCCTAAGGGTCATAATTTTCTTTGAATCTATACTACCTGAAAATGCTTCCCCAAAGGTTTCAGCATTCTTGACATAATGGTTCGCGAGAAGAGGGTTTTAGATAATTTCTCGAACATGTTCCATAATTCCTTATTATCTCCCTTTGCAAAAGGGCGTGGTCTTTAATTTTAAAAAGTTTACAGAAAGACGGACAGATAGACAGACGACAGACAAAATATGATCAGAATAGCTCATTTTGAGCTTTCAGCTCAGGTGCGCTAAAAAGTAAACAAACACACACACACACACACACACACACACACACACACACACACACACACACACACACACACACACACACACACACACACACACACACACACACACACACACACACACACACACACACACACACACACGCGCGCGTATTGAAACCTTTGTTTCGTGAGACTTAAAACTCTGTACTATTTTTTATCTTACCTCCATCATTTATATCCGTTTGATTTTCTGTATCCGTTGACAGCTGCATTTTTTGCTTCGCTTTCGTTTGAATATGAACCATATTTGGAGAAAAAGTAACAATTGGTGATTTAATCTTGACACCTAAAAAAAATTGCATTATGGACATTTCGTTTCGTTATAAATATAGAAAAAGAACTAAACATATATATCAAAAATATTAAAACAATAAATGGTCTTTATTTTTTGAGCTAGACTTCTTGCTAAACCGTCGAAAAAAACACCTTTTTAAAACAATTTCCATTCATTTGTCTCAGGAAACTGCAAAAATCATCCACCATATCTTTTACCCTTTTCAATTACAGTATATCCAGATCCCGCATCATAAAAAATAGTTGTGTGAAGTTAGGATGAAAATGGATTATGGCTCTAATGAAGAAGTGTAACATTTTGTAAATAATTAAAATGTTTTCCTTTGTACAACTGAATCCCCAATGTGCCCCCACACTGCTCCTAAATATTTGAACAAATTTGAATCTAAACTATCTGATGTTGTTTTTACTAAATTTAAAGCTTTTCTGGGCAAACGTTTTTTAGAAAAAAATTAAAAGATTTTTTTTCTATATATTCCTATGTAAAAAATTGTCCCCCCACTTTGTGACCCAATCCTCTTGTGGCCCCAATGTACCCCCGGGGTTCATGATTTTCCCAATTTTGAATGTACACTACCTGAGGATGCTCCCAAGTTTCGAATTCCTGTCCAAATGGTTCTTGAGAAAAAGATTTTTAAAGATTTACTCTATATATTCCTAAGTAAAATGTCTACTCCCCCATTGTGGCCCCATCGAACCCCCAAGGGCCATGATTTTCACAACTTTGAATGCTCAATACATAAGGATGCTTCCATACAAGTTTCAGCATTCCTGGTATAACGGTTTCTGAGGGGGAAGATTTTAAAAATTTTACTCTATTTTTCCTATGTAAACATCCCCCCATCGTGGCATTACCGAACCCCCGAGGTTCATAATTCATAAAAATAGAGTTAACACTCTCAATATTCACTTCCTGAGGATGCCTCCATACAAGTTTAAGTATTCCTGGCTGATTGCTCTCTAGGAAAAGATTTGTTTAAGATTTACTCTATGCATCCCTATATAAAAAGTCACCCCCCCCCATTGTGGCCCGACCTTACCCCTAAGGGTCATAATTTTCTTTGAATCTATACTACTTGAAAATGCTTCCACAAAGGTTTCAGCATTCTTGGCATAATGGTTCGTGAGAAGAGGGTTTTAGATAATTTCTCGAACATGTTCCATAATTCCTAATTATCTCCCTTTGCAAAAGGGCGTGATCTTTAATTTTAAAAAGTTTACAGACAGACATACAGACAGACAGACAGATAGACAGACGACAGACAAAATATGATCAGAATAGCTCATTTTGAGCTTTCAGCTCAGGTGCGCTAAAAAGTAAACACACACACACACACACACACACACACACACACACACACACACACACACACACACACACACACACACACACACACACACACACACACACACACACACACACACACACACACACACACACACACACACACACACACATACACACACACACGTATTAAAACCTTTGTTTCGTGAGACTTAAAACTCTGTATTATTTTTTATCTTACCTCCATCATTTATATCCGTTTGGTTTTCTGTATCCGTTGACAGCTGCATTTTTTGTTTCGCTTTCGTTTGATTATGAACCATATTTGGAGAAAAAGTAACAATTGGTGATTTATTCTTCACACCTAAAAAATAAGCATTATGGACATGTCGTTTCGTTATGAATATAGAAAAGGAACTAAACATATATATCAACAATATTAAAACAATAATGCGGCATTTGCTAACAGTCTTGGTTGTTAAAAAATATTGCATCAACTATGCTTTAAACCTTGTAATTTCATAAGTGTCTATCTTTCATAATACTTCTAATAGTTGTTCTCCTTATTATTTTAGGGCTTTGCTAGTTTGTATTTTAGCAGAATCAATATTATGACAAAATCTTGTTAATGCATGTAAGGACCTTTTTGAAAAAAAAATCGGTCTTATTCGTTTCAATTTCTTAAAACGTTTTCGAAATAAAATGTGAACCTGTTTAAAATCTAGGTACTAATTTAGTTCGTAGCCAATTCAATTAAATTTATCAATTACCGGCGACATTTGTTTAACCAAACCTTATAACCTGCAAGTCCTAAGTGTTGAGCTCTGACAAAACCTCGTTTAAAAGCGTTCACCATATATCATTCTTAAAAACATTACAAATCCTGATTTACATTTTATTATCAAAGTAATTTTTATCCATCCTTTTTTTTTTTTTTAATATTTTAAAAACTGGTTTGATGGATTTTCATGCATGAAACAATGATTTAGATCAAAATAGAGATAAAATATAGTAGAAAAAAGAGTGTATATTTGTATATAAATATTGCGATCAATGTTTTTGAAGAACATAAAAGAGAAAAAATAAACATCTTATTATGAAATTTTGCACAATAAATGTAATAAGAATGACATTATTTATCATTACATGAAATATCAAACATTGATATTTTAAACTATTTTAGACCAAAGAGTTTACTTTCAATGGTTTTTCTGTCTTCGCCGGCATCGTTCACCTCAAACAAGTCAACGTAGATGTCAGCCATTTACGTGGATTTGACTTCGTTTATCAGTTTCTCAAATTGTGTATTTTCCAATCTTCTTAACCTCATTTAAATGCGTTGACCATACCGGTATTTCATTCTTTTATACATTACATATCCTGATTTACATTTACATCATTAATTTTAATCCATCTTTCTTTTTAATATTTTAAAAACTGGTTCGATTGGTTTTCATGCCTGACACAATGGTTTAGATCAAAATAGAAAGATAAATAATAGTAGAAAAAAATGTATATTTGTTTATAATGCAGTCAAAGTTTCAAAGAACATTAATGCTGTATCTTTGAATTTCTTAAGAGTAAAAATAAACATTTCCTTATGAAATTTTGCACAATAAATGTAATTAAAATGACATTATTTATTATTACATGAAATATCAAACATTGATTTTTTTTTCTATATTAGACAAAAGAGTATACTTTCAATGGTTTCTCTATCTTTGGACACCTCAAACATGTTAACGTAGATATCAGTCATTTCCGTTGATTTGACTTCGGTTTTTAGTTTCTCAAATTGTGTATTTTCCAATCTTCTTAGAAAAGTTGTTTTCCCTGCACGTGCACATCCAACTATGATGCATCTTATATGGGATATGTCAATCTTTTCTTTCATGAGAAACTCTCGAAGTTTTTTCTCTCCCACTTTTGTATTTGAAAGATTGAACGAACAAATAAACATGATTGTCACTTGACAGAACACTAACAAACTCATGGAAATTAAAAAAGCAGTTTCGTTAAAGCTTGATAAATTATACCTTTTTTTCCTTTTCGGTTTTTGTAGAGGATTAATCCTACAATACCCGCCACAAATAAAATAAAAAACGCACACAGGACGATGGCAATAGAGAGGAACGCACTGTCTTTTGTTTTCCTCTCATTTCTAAAGAAAACAAAAAAGAGGGAATAATTTAACCTTTGCTTTGATTATGCAGCATATATGTAACTCGCTCGAATATAGTCCAACATTAAGTGAAATATTTTTTATAATAATAATAATAATGTCCTTTTTTATACAGGATAGCACAATTAGTGTACAAAACTAGTTTCCATTGTGGTCCTTTGTTTTATTTTTCTGATGTTTATTCTCTTTCTTTTTTTGAAACTCAAGTACAAGCTTCTTTATTGTAAATGGAATATATCTATTTGTTTTTTACTTTTGTCATTAAACGGAATAAACTCCAGTGATGTGAGCTTTCATTCCTTAATTTCATATTGTAGATAGACACAAGATGATTTTTAGCAGTTTCATTAACAATATCTCTGCAATAATTTTGCATGTGGATATCAAAGCATATCAAATGACGTTTAATGATTGCATTATATGTGAAAACATATAAAAATGTAATGAAAAAAAAATATTCGTAAATTTAATCTGGGAACTGTAAATGTCTGGTGTGCCATAAATTTTTAATTATTCAAAAAAAATCACTGACCTTAAAGAAAATTTTCATGAATAATTTTTTTTTAAAATTAATGAAGATGACCCTCTTTACAAATATTTTCGAGAAAGGAGTGAAATACTATAAAATAGCCTTATCTAGGGATAACACTATTCAATTAAAACGTGTTTTCGTCTAAAGTTACTTCTTTGAGTTACGTATACCAGGAATTCAAATACAGAGCCAGATTCCAAGCTATGTTTATAGAAAAACGATATTCTTTAAGAAGTGGATAATTCTTCTTCTTGACTTGAAATTCTCAACCCTCTTCGTGCAACCTCGTTATCCTTTAATTCTAAAGATCACGTTTCGTAATTATCTTTAGTTTTCAGCATATGAATAGTATTAGGCTTAAATAAACTAAAACACAAGAAGAAAAACCGATAGATTAGTTTCAAATTATCATCTATAATTCAACCCTCATCACAGAAAAAGGCAACCTGTATGAAAATAATTTACTTACGCTGGAGTTGGAGGGCAAAAGGAATCGGCAACGTAGCATCGATCAATTGGATTTATATTGCTACAACTTGGGACTGTTAAGAAATCAAAACAAAATGGTCATACCGTATAGTAAGATATATGTGTTTAATATTTGTTTTGTAAATGCAGTTTTTTTTAATTAGCTGAACGCACAGAATACACGGGTATGAGCAAGGTGGATAATCCTTGTAACAAGTGATCACCAGGAATTCTACCAGTATATCAAACTATTTATCTTACAGTAATATTTTTCAATAAATAATTGTTTCATGTTACTGCCTTTATAAACTGTAAAACGTGTTTAACAGGTTTCTTCCTCTGCAAAATGAGGGAAAGAGAGAGAGAGAGAGAGAGAGAGAGAGAGAGAGAGAGAGAGAGAGAGAGAGAGAGAGAGAAAGAGTTTTCTCTTTAATTAAATAACGTTGTATACGAATTAAACTTTACAAGCTTAGTGACAATCATTAAATCAAACATCATAAACAGTGTTCAAACTTTATCGTTACACAAATTTCATTTTGTCTTTACTTGAAATATAATAAAACGAAATGTTTTCCTTTTTTCATATAAGGAGCATGTGGGCTGATTTGATTGAAAGGTGTAGCACGTGGATTCAGACTTAAACTAAATATTGAATTCAATCACAATGTAAACTGTACCTAATAATTCTTTTATGAATACTAAACTTAGGAATATTTAATATTAGTTTATTTCAAATGAATGCAGGGGCGTCGAAAGCAAATTGAAAGTGGCGGGAGGGGGCTAAAGCGAATTAATTCTCTTTTCTCTCTTTTACTTTCTTTCTTACATAAAGATCAACGATAAAATCAAGATCGGCGACACTCGTAATATTAAACTAGATGCTGTCATTAGACAGTAATACCCGCACCAAGTGTTTGCCCCTAAATAACACTGTTTTGTACCAGTTTAATTAAAAATGAAGGCCACATGCAAGCTCCGGTAAAACATTCAAAAATTATTACTTTCATAACTAAAGGATGAGATCCCTTCCCATATGATAATACACATGAGCAGCACTTTATGTGCAATTTGGGGTTGAACTGTTTGCAGTGAATTTTAGTTAATCAATAATCTAAACATGTCATGTCATAGAAAGTATAATGGTCCATATTACAAACAAAATTAAAAATTAAATCATGCCCCCTCCCCGTGGCGGTTGCCGGTTTTAGATTTGCTTCTGTGTGCCTACATGTGCATAATCGTGTGCACAGATTTAGAGAAGGGATGGGAGTGAGGGGTACAGACCTCCCCCCCCCCCCCCCTCCTAATGAAAATTCATTTATATCAATAGTAAAATTACCAAAAATACACCTTGGACCCCAATGCTCTTACAGACATGTAAACGCTCTATTACCCATTGCGCATTAATGTTAGGTAACATCATTTGGAGGTAAATATTCAATTAATACCGAGCGCAGCGAGAGGCGGGCGAAGCCCGCCTCGCGAAGCAAGGATTAATGGTAACACGTATATATAAGAAAATCAGTGAAAAATGAGAGTTGAATCAGGGGTACTAAGGCCAAAAAAATTTTCTTCCAGCCCTGGGCGCCGCCATATTGGCAGCCATTTTGTTTTTTAAAAGTTAGTTCGATCATTGATTAATAAGTTCCATTGTTTCAATAGAAGGTAATTTGAATTAAAAGAAATTAAAAAGGAAACCAGATAAGTTTCATTAGTACTTCAATCAAGAAACACGACTTGTTCTATGTATGTCTTATCAAATTATCAGATGGAAAATGAAAACATTAACGTCAAGGAACTGATCTTTAAGATTCTGAATAAAGTATTCAATTTTATTACATTGGCATTCATATGAATTAAATTGATGAACAATGAAAGAAGAATTTTAAAAAAAATTCGGAATCACGTTAGTCTCTTCGGCTATTTCCGAAGACGTTTTACGTCTGAAATATGACGTCATACTGTAGACTGAGCACGCGACATTTAGTTTTACTTTGACGAATGATTTGAGTAGGCAACCATGCTGGCGGATCCTACTGTGTGCGTTTTAAATAGATTTTATTATACAAAAATCAAACTGCACTGCGCTCAGTCCAAGGGTCACACCGTTTACATATTATTTAATATACTTTATTGTTTATCTCAGTAGGAAGTATACATCACAATATGCAGGTCGTTACTGTCCTGCACCACCTTGAAGCTGTTATTTACCTAATAAAATAGTGCAAGTGGATTTGAAGAATAGGTCATAAAAATACATGCATGTTACAAATAACTGATCTTTGTCTGAAGTTACGTACACAACACAGGTCTGCAGATCTCATTAGCAGGTATTAGTTTTACCCAGCTCTTCGATTAGATGGGTTCACGTGTATACATACATGTCTGTGTTTTCCATATGCAGAAAAGGATTAGTTAAGATCAGCTAAAGGAATTCATTATTGTGTTTTAATTGGATTATCATTATGATGTTGACCAATATAGGTAAGCATAATACATGTAGTAGCAGTAGCACAATATAATGAGGTGCCAGCACACATTATAAGTTCTACTTTCACTTTCTAAATGTGATCTCCCTTTGACAGCATGTACTGTATCATCATCTTTTAATATTTAAATAAGCTTATTATCGTTACCTATCCTATCACATTTGTAACGTTTCTGTCATTTAAGTTGCAAAAGACTTGCACTATTGAGTTGATCCCATATTGACCCGGCCTGTATAAACAATTTCTTCTTCAATTTGTGTATTACATGTAAGTAAGTGTAGACACTTATCATTTTTATATGAGTTATAATAGGAAGGAATGAGTATTTCTTTCTTAAAGTATTATAATGCATCAAATAAAATGTAGGTCATGACCTTATGGGACTGTTCTGGCCCCACGAAAATTTGAATTAAGCAATTTCTAAAATGTCAATGTGCATCAGGAGAGAAAAAGCATTCCAGAAATGATTTAAAATTTGCTACTTTACACATGTAAGAATGTATTAAGAAGACTGAATCTTTAGAACCAGGTTAGATTTGGGGGGGGGGGGGTGAATGTGGAGTATAAACATTTTAATTTGAATCATTTTTTGTTATTAATTTTAACTTTTCAATGAATACTAGTTATTGATCCCAAGGTAGAAATATGACCTTTGATCATATCTCAATAGATCATTTGTCAAATATGCAAGGTGTAATGTAATTTTTTTTTAAGAATAACATTTTTTACCAGTTTATAAAAGTTTTTAGACACCCAAATTATATTTTGATTTTAATAGATCATTCGACAATTAAGAGGGGGGGGAGAACAGTTTATATTTGAGTTTGTTTTGGGGTGGGGGTTCCAAGTCATATATTTGACAATATTTTTTAATGTAATTTAAAATAAGACTAAGCCATACTACAGTCATGAACATGAATAGTATAGAACAAAACACAAACTAATACATGTTAATATATACATAGGAAGTGTTACAAAGCATAGATGATTGATCTATATCTGGGTTCTTAAATTGAATTATATATCATGTGCATATTATATTATTGTTTCTTTGTTCAAGGCATTTCAGATGGTATGTAGGTCATGATCCCAAGTGCTCTTCCTGAAATTATCAAATATCATAAAAACCATTGAGATCCCCACCTTAATCCAAAGATATTATTCCTCCTTAGGTCATGGCGCATCAGATAATTATGGCATGTAATTCATGATTCTAAGGGGTCATCCTGACCCCCCTTAGAATCAGAAATTGTTAATTAACTTAAAATTATTGATGTTTGATGATCCTATCTATATTTAATCTTTTTTATTAAGTCTCCCGAATGAAATTTCGAGACTTATTGTTTTTGTACGGTTCTTAATACATGTATTATTATTCTTCATCTTCTTTTTCTTCTTTCCTGCTCTGAACTTGTTTCTCAGAGATGGCTGAACAGAATTGTACAAAACTCTAGGATATGATAAACCTGCATACATGTATCAAGTTATGCACCCTGGCTTGATTTTTCTCATTTTGGGTTAGTGTAACAAACTAAAATTCGTTGTGTATAATTATAATTCCCCTTGGTTCACCCTTCCGGTTTATCCTTTGGAGAGCCCTTTGTTTTAATACTTTGACCCTTGGTTACCGTGGTAACATATCAATCCTGTGGGGAGCCCCTCGTTGATACCTTAAATAGTTGGTAAAAGTATGCACGGGTTGTACCCGGGAACATCAGCCGTTAGACGTGGTCGTCATCCCGTCTAGTGCTCAGGGGCCTGTTTTAGAAAAATATCAGGTATTTAAACAAACCATTTTTGTAAGTCTTAACCACACGTGTTTGAATAGGTTTTCGGTAGTATGTTTTTCTTTTTGTTTACTTTATCAGGGTCTTTTCTGCCTTGTTTTGCTGTAAATTTCCCCGTCCCTACAGAACGTCAATACCTGTCAGGGAAGGAGGGTTCTTGGGTGCTGAAATATTTCCGGCTCCTGTATTTATGAGTAGCCGTTTCCATTTTCACGGGATAATTTATAGAGACCGCTGTTCTACAGTGAGTGAGTGAACTACGGCGGTCCTTTCGACACATCTCTAAAACTACTTATGAATTTATACCTGAGGGTGATCCTCGCAGTTTTACCAATTTATTATAGTCAATGCAGATATTTTTATAATTTGTGTCATGTGAAAACTTATATTCTGCATATTGAGTTTATTGAAAGAAACCTCCAGTCAGCGTGGACGAGGCCATGGGTCATTTACCTTACCAAAGAAAACTTTCGTCTAATGCAGCCTCGATAGACCCGTGCAGCATGTGAACTTTCTACTTCAACTTAGTTCTGGTGGTTGCAGTTATACCTATACCTATACCTGACTGTAACCACGTGTTCACCTGAGGGTTCTTCAACACCACGTGCGCCGGATCCGGGCTGACCAAATAGACTTTATTTCTTCATTTCATTATTTTAATTTGTATATTTTTGTTTGGTTGGTTTTTGTTCTTGTTGAATTTTCTGTTTAATTTTATTCTATTTTGTTATTAAATATTTTGTTAAAAATTTCATACTTGTTCTGTTGATTCATGTAAGTTCATCAGGATGCATAATCACACATCCTCACAGTTAGACAACCACTTTTCGGGGGGGGGGGGAGGGTGTCAAAAGGGTGTGGGGTCTAACATTGAACCTTGTAGGAAGAATCGTAGACTCTATTGGAAATGGTAACTTGAAAACGGACAAAGATAATGATATAGGGTTTTCATAATCATATATTGGCTGTTACTGGCAATATATAAAGTTTATTAGATCTGACCCCTGGGGTCGTCCCCACTCCGCAGGAATTTGAAATTACAATATATATCACAGAAACTGTTATAATCATGACCCCTAAACCATATATATTCATGTTTCGGATGTCAAGGGGCATCAAATGTTATGTAGGTCATGGGCCCTGTGGGTGGTCCTGACCCCCTCAAACAGCAAGTCCCTTCATATCTTCAAAACAGTTGAGATCCCCACCCTTAAACCATATATATTCCTGTTCCTTGTGTCAAGGGGCATCAAACGGTATGAAGGTCATGGGCCCCGGGGGTGGTCATGACCCCCTTTGAACAGGAAGTGCACTAATATCTCGAAAATGGTTGAGATCCCAACCCCTTAACCATATCTATTATTGATCCTTAAAGGGCATCAAGAGGTATGAAGGTAATGGGTCTTAGGGTTAAATTTAATTTTTTAAAACCTTACTGCACATCTATAGAACAGTCCTTATCATATCCTAAGATATGATGTGTCTATCCATTAAATCATAAGGGGATCTCTTGAATCTATGGTTTTTTTTTAGTGATAAACGTCAATTTTCTGCTACTATTTGACTCCCTGGATGAAACTTTAATTTTTAAAACCTTATTGCACATCTATAGGACAGCCCCAATTGTATCCCAAGAGATGGCGTAGCTACTCCAAAAGTTGTAATAGGAGTTCTTGGAACCATACTTTTTTTGCAAAAAAAACGTCATTTTTTGTTGCCCATTGATCCCCTTAATAAAAAAAAATTCTGGAACCTGATCACACCTTAATATGACACCCCCAATCATATTATAGAAGATTTTTTGGCTAATGCCAAAAAAATGACGTTTTTAAACCAGTTTTTTTATAAAAAGAAAAAAAAAACGTCATTTTTCCGCCATTAAATGACCCCCAGGACAAAATTGAAAATTCCGAAACCTTATTGCGCATCTATAGGATACTCTTAAACATATCCCAAAAGATGATTTGTCTACTGTTGAAAATGTAGGAGGAGTTCGAGGAAGAAGGTTTTCTGTGAAAAAACGTCATTTGTTACCGATTATTTGACCCCCAGGACTAACAGAGAATTTTTGAAACCTTTTTACAAAACAACATGATACCCAAAAGCAAACTCCAAGAGTTCAGTTTGCTGGTTTATAAGATGTAAGAGCAGTTTGAGAAAGTAAAACGTGACAGACGGACGGACGGACGGACGGAACAGGGTTACAACAATATACCCGAACTTTCTTTAGAAAGTGCGGGTATAAAAAGCCTCCTCTGTAAGATAGGTAACGGGCGGTGTTTTACTGTAAGACGAAGCCTTACGCAATTTAGAGATGTTCTATTGTCTTAAATAGATGTGAAATTCCCTTCGGCATGTCGTTTTCTACCCTCGGTTTGTTAATCACTTCACAGGAAATGGTCTCGACTAATAATCAATATATACAATAAAGGTAATGTGTACAAAATAGTTCGCATTTAAGTTTTTATAAGTAATTCGAATTATTTTGCATTCGATAACATGTACAATTTCCGAAATCGTTTTATGATGCAAATTAACTACTTCATTCCATTTCTTGTAAAGAATAACACCTTAAATAATGAACTTTAAAACAGTAGTGATTAAACAAGCATATCAGGTTAGAATAAGAGAAAACACTTCTTATTTTGATAATATCAATCTTACTCTGACGTCAACCTGAAAAATATCCTCACGACCTTAAATTGCCATAACCGCTTTGTGAATATTCTTATCTAATAAGTATCTGTTTTATAGATCTTGTATTATATAACTTGTACAGAAAACCCTTGCCCATGAACAAGTTGACTGAGAACATACAATACACACAAAATACAAATATGATCAATACAAGTAAATGTTTACTTATTGTTTTTTATGATACGATTGCAAACTGGTTGACAGTTTGTTGAAACTCGAACGTACGGATATAGATCGGCAAAAGCATTTCATCATGGTAATTTACCCGGTATGTAATTTACGTAGATTAAAAGGAAAAAGTTCAATATTTCTTCACAATTTGAAAATCTTGACTGAATAAGAAAAGAAATTAAAATCTGATTGCAAAGCATACTTATCAATTTTTAAAAAGGCTATGTCAATTTGAATGGATTGTAAAAATACATCGTCAAGATTTTAAATAAATGATTTTAAACACACTCCATATAAATTTAACATTTTTAAAAAATATATATCGTATGTTATTCTAAATAGTCCCAATAATTAAATACGTTTAGTGTCGTGCAGCTGTCAATTATTTAAGTCGAGGGAGATAACTTGAATTTTAGCCCGATACTTATGTTCACCTGTACTTTATTGTCAAGACCGCGGCGGTTTTGATTTGCTAGAAGACTCTACCGCGGGGTACGCGGTTTTACCCGAGACACCTGTTTCACGCGTTGCCATTTGGAATGCGGTGGTGCGCGGAAAATAGGGGATCCGCGTTGACGGTGCTGTATGGAATATAAACCACTTGTGAGGCCCAATAATCGTTCAGTCAGGGGGCTGGCGTAGTATATAACTTAATTTTACTCCTACTCTTATATTCATATCAATCTTTTACATTCTCCCAAAAACGTGGGGGGGGGGGGCAACTTTATGTTAATTTAATTTTTTGTTTGCAAATTAAATAAAATTAGTTGCTGTGAGAAAAAGTGGAGGGGCCATGCCATGCCACGCCACCCCCCTCCCCCCAATTGGTTCGTGCCTGCAGGCAAAGACGCTTTACAAATAACAAAAATAAAATAAGAGTACGTAACGATTACAATGCACTTAGGTTATAGTTATATAACGCGTAAATTATAGTTTTATGTAACAACATACTTTGATATTGAACATAAAGTCATAGTAAAAGAAAAGTAATTGATGCAAGGTTTTAACGCTTGAATAAGATATTTCCTTTCCTTTGCTGTCGATAGCACTGTCTGAGAAAGTAATTTTTTTTATTATAGAACTTTTGATTATCCCTGTATGCATTCACTAGCTGTACGTTCACTAAGCTCAATATAACATCTTAAACATAATCAAATTTTAAGTTTCACTTAATAAATACGAACATTTTTTTTCTAAAAACCCAGCACTAGTTTAAATTCGTCAGATGTTTACATTAAGTAAGTAGAGAGACACACACACAGAGAGAGAGAGAGAGAGAGAGAGAGAGAGAGAGAGTTTCAAAAAGGTGATTATATCTGTTAATTCTACTTACATGTATAAATTTCGTCACTGAAGTAAGGGACGTCTGGACAACCGTAATCAAATGTCGAACAGTTAAGTTTGTACATGGCATTACTTTCCGGTACATATGTGATACACCCTCCTAGAAAAAAGTTATTGTGTTCCTCAATAATAGAAATAAATGAATTGAATAAAAAAAAATATTAATAATTTATAATTGTTATTCATATACTTATCTGAAGGTTAAAGTAAGTTCATTTATTTTGCCTCCTTTGTCCGTCAATCTCTTATTTTTTCACATTTTGAGAAATTTACAAAAAGATTTTTTTATTGGTAATGGATTTCCAAAGCTAGTTAGAAAAAAGAAAAGTTCAGGCATGAACAGATTAGGAAAACGGTACGGGTGGTATAAAATGTATCTAGTAACAATCATTAGATATACCTTCATTGCAACTTCCAGAACATTGTAAAACCTTTATATATATATATATATATATATATATATATATATATATATATATATATATATATATATATATATATATATATATATATATATATCTGTATATCTATATATATATATATATATATATATATATATATATATATATATATATATATATATATATATATATATATATATATATATATATATATATATCTGTATATATATATATATATATATATATATATATATATATATATATATATATATATATATATATATATATCTATCTATCTATCTGTGTGTGTGTGTGTTTGTGTGTGTGTGTGTGTGTGTAATAGAGGTTCTAAAAAGACACAATTTTGAAAACTGTTACCAGAATAAGGTTTCTGTGACTAATATCAATAGAGGAAGATATTATTATGTAAATAGTAAAACTGCAGTATTGTAATTCATGAGAGAAATATATTTTATCATATCTCCGGTATATGTCTTTTCTGAATCTCAAACGCCTTGAGGAGCACAAATATTGACCTTGAACGTGTGTTTTAAAACCATGCAATTTTCACTATCTTAGGATGTTTATGTACTGATATGACAATTTCTTGCATTGTGTTTCTTGATTTTCCATATACTTTTAGGTTGAACTTTAACCCCTTTCTGGAGCCCCAGTAGTTATTTGTCCGAGGAACCAGTTTGAAATAATTGTAATATGATATTATATGTAATACTTACTATGAATATAAATTCTAGTGTAAATATTGGCATTTCGAAATCTTTTGAAGTGAAGAAAATGATTAAAACATATACCCTTTTTTACTGTTTCATGATTATCTCCCTTGTGAAAATGGTGTTGTCATTCATTATATCAATTGAAATCCCTTTTCAATAAGGATGCTTTAAGCCAAGTTTCGTTAACACTGATGTAATTACCGTAAACCTAAGCTTAAATTACAAAGACAAAAACACCGCTAAAATACAATGGCAAATTAACAATTACAAGAAAATTCATCGTTATTGTTTTTACTGTGATATATTGAGAGTTTAACTTGTTTAATTCCTTACTTAAATTGATATAATTCTAATGTAACATCTTTCTTAGAAATGAGAATGATAATTTCAAAAAATATATACACATTTTAGATTCTAGGCTAATGTTTTATATCAATGATTTGAAAATTTTTATTTGTTAACATCTTTATTACAATAATGTAAGTTTCCGGCAATATTTAATATTTTTTCTACCTTCAGTTATTTGAACAGCATTAACTTTAAATTTTCAAAAATAGTGTTGTCAAAAGCAATTAACTATTTGATTTTTTTTTCAATTTTAAGCATTTACCCGACGTAACCCGAGGTCTTGTCTCGTTATAACAGAACTCCATTAATGTAGTTAGGTTCCTGACAGGAAGGCAGTGGTATCTGTTTTTTATATCGCTTGTGCAGTTAAGCCTTTTAGAGGATTTCTGCCATTCTGTTCTGTTATATGGGCAAACGTGTACTTTGTTGGAGTCTTTTACTGTCGGGGTCTGTTATTGTATAAAAAAAACATATGATTAGTAAACAACTATATTCAGTACAAAGGTATCATCATCATTTTACTGAAATTGTTTCAGTTTTTATTGCATAAAAATGAAATGTGGCGATAAACAGTGATAACAGATAGTGTTTAAAATCAAAAATCCAAAGGAATGCTACAAAACAGGAGCAAAGCAAATACGGACCTCAAAAATGAGAGGTAGGATTAAGTGCCATGGAGGATTTAGCATCCTCTACTGACTGGTAACACACATAAAGTATTGTCAATACAAAATACATTTCAAAGTAAAGTTTAAAGAAACAGCGTATCTTTTGGCCCGATCTTAAAAAATCAATACATAGAGTCAGATTTTTATTGCTCATCCCTAACCTTGCACTGCAAACATCAAAACAAATAATACTGATGCATTTTCTACGGAAGCCCATATAGGACCTATCAAAAAATATTGTTGAATTTGATATAACGAATTCTTGAATTTGTTAAAACGAATTTAAATCGTTATAAGGAATTGTTGAATCCGTTATAACGAATTTAACTTGTTATAACAAATTTTAGGAATTCGTTATAACGAATTTAATCTGTTATAACAAATTCGCTGAATTCGTTATTTCAAATTTTGAAATCATGCTGATTTATTATCATATATCTCCATGGGCTTCCGTAATTTTCACAGCCTTTGTTAGATAAGTCAGCATGGGATGCTCACTCCCCAATGGCGCCTGATTCTACATTTACCTTTGAATTTTGTAGAGGTCTGTGTTAGCGTTGCTCCTTTTTAGTATTTTTCTTTTGGACTAATGAACTTTAAAACTGTTCGTTATCACTACATTTCATGAATCGATGTGATTTAAATACTTACCGGTAAGGCACTGCAGTACAGATCCGTCCATAACAAAAAGACAATCCAAAACATGTTCCACGGAAATCCAGTCCTCCTCCCAGACGCCATCTATAAATAACGTTTAGTTTAGTAAATTTGATTAAGTGCGGTTCAGGTAATAAATAATATGAATGGTTGGTAATTAACCATTCCAAAAATAACTTTTTTAAAATGCTGAAAGAAGTGTTTAATTATTTTTTTTATAAATTAGTCATCAATGATGTAAGCACATTCTAAGTATTCCAAAATTTAAAAAAAATGAAACTATTTTAGGGAACTTTGATATAATATTTAATAATTTTTATGTAATATGTAATAGTTTTTAAAGATCAAGGGATACATTGATTGATACAGACACATTTATAAAGAAATAGGTACATCGTGCTTATGAAGATATATGTAAGTCGGGAGGTCGAGATATACATGTGAATACCCATATAAGTAAATATAACAGTTGCTGGATAACAATTGAAATGTCATAAAATATTAATCTATTTTAAATTTTATGATAATACAAAAATAATAAATCAGAATATAATTTTGGGTGATTATAATTTAACGCGGCTTGAACAAACTGAAATAAATACGATTGCTGAAAGTAATGCAGGACAAACATTTTCACACCGTTTAGGTGTGTAATAGTTTCAGCCAACTCAACCAATAGTGAGCTAAAAAATAATCAATCTAATATTTTTTTTTAAAAGGAGGTGAAAAAATACTCTAATATGATATACATTTTTTTTTAGAGAATGTAGGCATTCATGTACATATTTCATTCGACGTCTAATACGCAAAAGAATAAACATGTACGATTTGTACCTTATTTAGCAGTTCATCAGTACTGCTTACTTAAAGCATGTTTTTTTCATTCGATTTACATGTTATATTCGTTTACATATACCTATATTAAAGAAGCTGTTATTGAATAAAATAATCTATATCTAAAACGTAATTAAATTTTAGGCTTCTTTCTTCACTAGTTTTGACATTAAAACCCTTTTCATTCAGGTTAATGAAACCGCTATATTGGCTCTAGATTAGTTTAGTCGTGCCCCCCCCCCCCTCAAAATGGACATTTTCTCAAAACTACATACGTTAGTTCTAACATAAATAAATATGTAAGTCCTGTCCATTAACGGTGACGTATTTGACATAAACACTCCAGTTTGTATTATTTCATATCTGTCTCATACACTTTATAATTTTCACTTTGTACATATTTTGTTGAGATGGCTCGACACAATAAAACATTATCAGAGAGATGAATAAAGAACCATTTCGAAAATGATTTTACAAACTTGAGACTGATAATGGATTTTGATTTTTAAATGCTTTTTTTTAAATTGAAACCAAATACATTATTTTAACTAGGATAAGGATATTTTAGAGCAAAAAATTGGTATCATTTGTTGCACAACACAATTATTATAAATGCATGTCAAACACAGCCATCTTAACTTTAACTATCTAATATCTATGAAAATAAAAGTCAGCAATTGTAGATAATTTATCAAACTTTTAATATTAGCTTGCATTAACAACTGTTATAAAATTATATTTTAACAAGAAATTGAAACAAAATTGTGAAATCCAAGAAGAAATGGGAAATTTTAAATTCGAACCGATGTGCAGTGAAAACAATTGTTTTGATTTCACTGAGAATATGCATATCAATTTCATTTAAAATATGCACATCAAGTATTACTTTAAAAGGAGTGATCGCCATGTAATATCATTATTAAGCTCTGTTAATGTATTACGGAAGCATTAGGCTACATGCAATAAAGATGAAAAAAATATATATTGCACTGTCTTGTTGATTTCCAAAATAGCAGGGAATGAATTAACTTTAGTTTTAGTTGCCGATAATATTTACGATTACTATTCTTATGCAAATGAGTATGTAAAATTTTTCTGCAATGATCGCTACCTTCATAACTCGCATGAATCACCAAAGAAAGCATTTCATTATTTATATTAACATCTTTCTTTTAACTAATGAATAAATTGATTGCGAAAAGTAAGTAAAATTTACTTAATTACTATTAATGTACATAAGTACGTTAGCTAAAAGAAACAGCCAAATCGTCTCCTGTGAGACTCTGAGTCTGGCATCATCATGATCATTTTGTGCAGTCCGTGATATTTCTTAGGTCGCTGTATGTTTTGACCAATAAATAAACAGAGCGTGTCAGTTTCAGTCCTATCACTTTCTCGTCAGTTTCAGCCGCTGTAGATTTCAACCAATCGATAAATGGGGCGTGTAGATTTCAGTTTGGCTGTTTCTATAGAGCTATGAATTAATTGTAAGTTTCTGTAAGAAAAAGAGGAAATTATACTTGGTAGATGTAAATATTGCATTATAACGCGTGACAGCACATTTAAATTATTTTGAGATACAAGACACTATGAAATAATTATGTTTATTGGCAAAAGATGAGTAAACGCGATATTATTCATGAGTTATACTTACACTGACGATTTTACACTACTACACACTACTGGTAATGCAAGTACATCACCCTGAATTATTGATGAAACCAAAATTATGAAAAGTTTACTTCATTGTTAGGCATTGTAACCATGCTGAAGTTAGCAGCCACTTACAGCAGCCATTTAATAAGGAAAATCGGAATAGTACTGAGAGTACTCGAACAGAAAATATATTTTATTTTATCATCGGCATACTTCAATTAACATCAAGATGCTTAATACATTAATAGTTTGTGGGAGCATTGACAACTTCGGATGCAGTAAAGATCGTTTGATCAAGATCAAGGGAGATATAAACCCCTCGAAATTACCCGGTGGCACCCGTACATGTACAGCCCAAATGTGGGACCAGGAAATAATAGCCATATAGGTCTCCTGCACTGCCCTGTAATTTGTTTGATGTACACTATAAAAAAGGAGATAACGGCCCACCATTCACCACAATATCGTTGTGAAGAGTAAAAAAAAAAGTTCTAGTGAGAAAAATGGACACATTTAGATATCATGCTGGTAGAAGCCCTCAAACCCTTGTTATTGATATTAAGAAAATTCCTCTATTTAACGCGTGTGTTTTTAAGTTCGTGTGATCAAAATCAAGGGGGATATATACCTTCAAAATGAGCCCTTAACCCCTTAACAATTCTAATTTTTTTAAAATTTGAATTAATATAAATGTCGCCTCCAGCATAAACTGGTGCCCAGTACGTACCGCCTACCTTGTTGCTTGTTGTCCTTGTTGCCTTATTAATTAGGAGGTATCAGGAACTATCAGGAACAGTGAAAATATTTTCTACAGAAGTTATCTCTCTTATCACCTTTTTAAGACTTTCCACCTTAAAAAACCCTTCCCCCAACACGAGTATATATATATATATATATATATATATATATATATATATATATATATATATATATATATATATATATATATATATATATATATATATATATATATATCATTCTTTGTTTGACAATTCATTTACCAATGAATATTGCTTATATTATTACAACAATTATTCTTTCTTGATTGTTGTTCATTAATTATCACACAATTTAATTCCTCAACGTATATGAATTTGTTTTTCATTTGTTTTGTTTTTGGGAGTTGATTTTAATCAACTCTCCTATGCAGTTACTCTGGAAAACCGAAAGTGAAACAGTGTTTGGACCTAAGCACAAATCAACACCGCTGACAACATTTAGTTCTAATCAATAAATTCGATGTAATGAGTTCTTTAGCATTGTTTTTCAAGGAAACTAATTTACAGATACCTTGTAAATAGTCAGATTTTAAATGGTACTAACAGTTTATATATTTTTTGTACTCGTACATTGTAGGAATTCTTACGCCAGAGTTCAATATAGTCTCGTTCAACCAGACGCTCGGTTGTCTCCGTAAATCTCCGACAAACAGAGAGTGTCTCTTGCTTGTCGGAGATTAAAGGATACAGCTGAGAGTCTGGTTTAACGAGACTAGAGTTCAGTTTTACTTGGATCCATACAATTTCTCATAACTATTTCGATTACTGATACGTAGTTTGATGGAATTAATTCTTTGAATATTACACAGCATGAATGATATTGGATTTTCACTAAATTCTTGAAGGAGAATTCATATTATAAAAAATGTGCATAATTCAAATACTTGAAGGAATTTACTTGCCATGCATGCAAAAAAACATATAGTAGATTTTACAATAAATAATACTCGATAAAATCAACTTCCTCCCGTCAGTACTTCAATACTTTGATTTAACGAGGCCGGGTTTAATTTGTTCTGCCCTAGATTTTTGAACGAAAATTTTTACGTGAATTTCTACTGATATAACTATTATTTTAAGATAATTAATTAAGACATTTACCACACCGTTTGTTTAAGGGGTCATCTCAAAGTTTGTTAATTTTTAACATAGGACCCTATGGGATTTTGCTTAAAATGTATCAATTTTACGCATCAAATGAGCTATTTTTAACAAATTTCGCTAAAAATCTGCAGTTGAAACTATCACGCCATGGCTTCAACAAAGCAAAAAGATGATGTCATAATACATATGAAACGCCGCGCGAAAGCGTGCGTACTCGTTTTGTACTCGGCCTCGTTCATTACGGAATGGCTTTGCAACAGTAGCACCACCTGCACAGATTTCTAAACAGATTTCTAAACACCCACGTGCAGACCTGGCAATTTGTTGCCGATGCAATTGTAAAATCGCGATATATAAAGTTAAGCAAGCTGCCCATACATTTTGTAAATTAAATATAGTCTTTAAATAATAAAGCTATATAATATGTTGTTAAGAATCTTCATGGTAAATAATCAAGTATAGTTCAGCAGATTTCTACACAAGTGCAGCGTATATGAAAAACTATATACAGAGATTTCTTTACAAGTTCGGTGTTTATAACTTCAAAACCAACTGAACAGAGTGAAAATTTCAGTAATTTCAAAGTCAGATACCTTGTCGGGATACTGGATAACCAATTTTATTCTTGTTTACAGCGGGGGTCATTCTTTACGGGGGTCAATTTTCTTCACGTTTAACATGATGAAAAATGACCCTTGGGTCTTTTTTCTTCACAAAAATCCAATTATTCTACAGCAAGGGAGGGTTATCATTATACGTCGAAAAATGACCCCGGTCATTATTCTACGGGGGTCATTATTCTTCATTACACTGGTCACAAACATTCTTACAAAATATGTTCTGTTTTATAAAACCATACTTTAAAAAATCTCAATCAAACACTCAAATAAAATTTTGTGTTAATGACGAACTTTTTCGTCGTATTTTGATTTTTTTTAGAAGTTGAATTTTCTGAAAATTAAATCCAATTTTATATTATATATTAATATTAACAAATGTCTTCTCTACTTATCAAAGAAATAAAAAGGCAATAAAAATGCATCCAATTTTCAGTTTTATTAAAGTCACATAAGTAAAAGAATGCATTTTCAAGTAGTGGGATTGCTTTGAAAGTGGTTTGTCTTTTATTATATGCTTTATAAATAAAATAACATTCTGGCGGGGATACTTAAATTTTAAGATCTATGAATAAAGTACTATAAAGTATATTTTGACTAAGGGTTAAATTCTCTTCAATGTAGCAAAATATTTGACTTCTTATTATTAACGAATAAACTATATAATGATTTTTTTTAAATTTTCAACTTCATTTATTCGACTGTGAAACATGATTTAAAGATAATATATTTTGGATCCCCACCGTCGGTCGAGTATGATTCTAGTGTGCCTGGCTTTGCACCGCATTTTGATAGTTAAACATGTCTTAATTATTGTGTTTTTATTTTTTTAAATAGGGTTTATTTTAAAACGGCAATTTAATATGATGAGTCAAATCTACCTGGTTGTAAACTTTTAGAATTAAGTTAGTTTCGGTTTGTTACAATGAGTTATTTTTAGCATAATGGATTTCAAACTTCCTGACGTGGATTCAAGTTCCTATTTTAATATAAATGAACAGATATATATTTCAAGAGGTCATTTTGATAGAGGGAATTGTAAACTATAAATAAAAGATATTGAATGAAATAATGACTGACATATTGTTTTGACCAGTTTCGTTTTACTCATCAGTCGTTATTTAGCTATTAGTATTACTTCTTTTACTAAACTTTACGCCATATGTAATTAAATAGAGAAACATACCTTTCTAACAGGTCAAATCATTACTTTCTGCCATACAATTTTACTCGACCGGTTTTGATTGCGTGTTGGGTAGGCTGGTTAGGAATGCGGATTGATTCTACTCTTCTATCGCGGCGGCGTTTTGAATCAAGGGCAATGAACCCAGTCAAAAAATGACAATAATGTACTCAAAAGCGCCCTTTTTTGTTATAACCAGGTTATAAACAAAATACATGTAGTAAAATGGAAAGCAAGTAACATAAAAATCAATGACGATGACTTTTGTGAACATAGTATTTTGAATCAAGAAAGTATCAATTTGGCAACTTTACTGTCATTTTAGAAATTGTGTATAAAATTTCTTGATTTATTGTAAAGCTCTTTATTCATTGTAGGATGCATAGTAATGTGATTAGAATTTGTTCATTTAAAAGAACCAAAAAAGTAAATGTTTGCATGTTGTCAATTGGACATATAGTTGATTCGCTACATACGTATTATTTAGTGCATTAGAGTACGGATAAATATACAGTTTCTTCATAAGAGATAAACCTGCCTTTTTGCAAGAAACGTCATTCATCAAGTTTCATCCATTAAATTAGGTTTCGTAAGCATAATCTACTACAAACGTCATTTTCAAATCCAAATCTCACCGATTTTCTGCAATGTAACGGTTTTCCCTCGCAATCTTGTGAACAAAAACGTATTTTCTAATGCAATGCTTTGTAAAACTTGTACACACAAAAGCCCCCCTCCCCCCTCTCAACTCCTCCTAAAAAAAAATTAAAAAAGAAATTAAATGAAATCAATGCTTATGTGAAATATTCTGTATAATGCAATAAAACAAGTTAACTGAAGAATTTACCTTCGGAGCGCATACATTAATATAATATCGTTATTATTCCTTAGTTTTGAGTGTAATACCTTTTTGTACAATTCTCTAACGCATACGTTTCTATATGAAATTGAGTTCCATGCAAAATACTGTCTTTATCATTGGAAGGGTTGGAATCGAAATGTAATTTGTGTATAGCGTTATGTACATTGCAATCCTCTAAATCTTTATCTCTGGTCCTGATGTAGTGCAATTCATCAGTGCTAACAGATAAACCAGCGCTCATCAATTCATTACAGTCACTTAACTTCATTAAAAGCCAATGTGACGCAACCGCTATATGTACCAGCGCGACTTTAATAAAAAAAAAAATTGCATAATTTGTAGGTGACCATGTTGAAAAATGTAATGTAAAAAATATACGCTCAAACTAGAGCTGAGCTCGTTGCAAGCAGTCAGTTTTATTAAAACCACCCCCTTCTCCTTACACTTGTCAGGGTCTTAGAGGTATTGATAGGTCATCTTCACACGACCTTAACTTCAGATTTTTTTCAGGGTTTTAGAAAATCAATTTGAACTCTTCAAAAGGAGACGGAAAAACTAATTTATGCCTTTTTACTATAGTAAATAACCTCAGAAAATCGAAAACGAGGCCCACTTTCAAAGTACATGTATTATTTTCATACCAGGCAAATTCTCCGTTTAATTTACTTCACGTTATATCAATTTATGATATCAATTTACAATAACTTATTAACACACAACTTATATGTACATGTTTTTAATCATTTCAACCAGAATTTAAAACGATAAATACGTTTATGTACAACTGATGACAGGATACAAAATAAGCCGATACATGCAAAATAGTGTAATAAACACAAAATTAACTGCGCTGATGCGTGGAAAACAGTGTTATGTTTCATAAAAATTTTGATTCCCTGTATTCATACTTACACCTCTACCGCTAGCACATGGAATAGTTTATGTAAAGTACAGTGTTAAAATTAAACGATCGAAAAGAACATCATTTGTAGATAAACGATAACGCCTTCTACCTCCCGAGGGCGCGCTACTAGTACATGTATACATTTAGAAGAAGTGCTCAGTGGTAGGGATAACTATTATGTATAGTTTTTGGCCATTAATACATCCAGCATCGTTTTTGAAGTGACGAGTACATTTATCCAAAATCTTGAGAAGCAAATAAAACAATATATTCTAAAATCTACAAAAGTTCTGAGTAACAAAAAGGCATAAACCAGTCTTTTATTCAGAGCATTGTGTACATTGTAAATGTAAACCAAAGCGGAAAAGATGATGTCAAGACAATGACTTTTTGTTTTTAATACAAAAGAGCTTTATATAATGTCAGCCTCCAGTAAACTTTAAGTGTGCATCAAAGCTTAATTATTTAGTTTGTTTTCAAAACAGCATGACCACATGTGATAACGTAAAACACTTTATCATTAGTGTTATCATCCATCACTACATGGACAATATACAAGTACACCGTACTAAACGACAAAAATACAAGCATATCATGCATTTATTTCCCAATATAGAGCACACACACTCGACACGTGAGCACACAGGAACACGCGCGAGCAAGCACATATGCTTTACAGTTCTACCTCGTAAAACCAGTATATCAAAAAGTAACAAAAATACTTAATATAAACTGAATTCCCTTTGTATGTCGTAAGCAAAGTAGGTAGCCCCATGAACAAGGCATCAAATCAACTCTTCTGACATGTTGTGATGTCGCAAAAGGTCCTGTAATTGCAATGGTGCCTGGACGAAGCAGACCATAAAAGGCTATTAAACAAGCACACCAAAAGCCCAAGTCTTCAACTGATGAAAAGTCAAGGAAAGATCTCATCCGGAGAAGGTGTGATGGTGTTCTCGAATAGACAGGAAATTGGGCGGTACCCAATTCTCGCTTAATACCCATGAGCAAATATTTCAACTGGTAATCATGCATTTATTTCCCAATATAGAGCACACACACTCGACACGTGAGCACACAGGAACACGCGCGAGCAAGCACATATGCTTAACAGTTCTACCTCGTAAAACCAGTATATCAAAAAGTAACAAAAATACTTAATATAAACTCTACAGTAATGTAAAAAAAAAAAACTGAGCCGTAGTTAAATTACAAAACTGTAAAATAGTTCAACTTGCCCCTAGTAGGAGAAAGGGTTACTCAAAACCTTAGCTGCTTATACCTGTCATGTAGAAAACGTGGCCACTGTCTGCCAGCTATGTCTGCAATGCGGCAGTTTAAAATAAGGTAATCAAACAATAGAAAAGAAGTGACCAGTAGCTGACACCGTGTCCACAGAGGTACACCACGGGTATAAAACTAGTTAAAGAGGGTCCCTACAGGATACTTATATGTAAAGAAAAAATATGATACCGCTAGATACTGTTTTTTGACTTTGACTCAAGTCCTGTTTCCAATAGAACAAGTAATCAAAGTGGCGTAAAATTTATTGTCAAAAAATACATCAAACGCATATACACGTAAAACATGAATAAAGAATATGAGAAAAATATTAGTTACAAAAACCCCCAATCCCAAAATTTGTGGGGAAGATAAGAAAACTGATTTGTAACATATCTTGAATTGGAAGGTTATAAGTAACAAAAATACTAGTTTATTTAGCATTGGGAAGTGATTTACCAAAGAGGACCATGGTATCTAGTAAATTTGAAAAGTGAGGGTCAATGTATCTTAGCACTGCATCACTCGACCAGTATCCAATCGCTTTGATCTGATCCACCGGCACACCAATCTGACTTAACCAGGTGGCTCCACCACGTCGAAAAGAATGACCTTTGATATTACTGTCATCAATTCCTGCTTGTACAAGTATGGAATGTAGCTTTCGGCGGAAAATGCTGTAGGTAAAAATGGAACCTTTTCCTGTGAGAAGAAGAGGCCCAAAAAGAACTGCTCCTCTTGTAAGATGAAGGTAAGCCTGCAGGGCTGATGCCGGACACATTTCCCCAGTAACTTGAGGAAGGATAACATTAAGCTCCCTTTCTCGAAACTGAATTGCCTTTGTATGTCGTAAGCAAAGTAGGTAGCCCCATGAACAAGGCATCAAATCAACTCTTCTGACATGTTGTGATGTCGCAAAAGGTCCTGTAATTGCAATGGTGCCTGGACGAAGCAGACCATAAAAGGCTATTAAACAAGCACACCAAAAGCCCAAGTCTTCAACTGATGAAAAGTCAAGGAAAGATCTCATCCGGAGAAGGTGTGATGGTGTTCTCGAATAGACAGGAAATTGGGCGGTACCCAATTCTCGCTTAATACCCATGAGCAAATATTTCAACTGGTAATCCTCTGGACTAGGGTCTGGTAGATCACAAAGTTTGTGCATGTGTGGTATAATATTCAAGTATTGCTGAATTGAACAAAATTTAAAACACTTCACTTTGGCCAAGTAAGTCGCATATAACTGTAATGTTTTTAAAGTTGCTGGTAGTGGGGGCACACTGATATGGTCACAAAAATCCAGGTAAGTCTTCATATGATTGCGATAAGTGGAAGTTGTTGAGTTAGCCCATGCCTTTCTTTTCAAAGCAGATGCTTGGTCTTGTAGGGACTGTACAGTAAATCCACCTGGCAAAGATAAATGGTAATTACATATGAGACAACAATGTTGCAATAGAAAAGGTATCGTGTTGCAGGGAAGGCACTAAGGAATATAGTTTTGTAAGTTGACCCGGCTCATGGAGACGGGAACATGCATCCCCAATGTTGTTTTGTTTGCCTGGTAAGTATTTAGCACTGATAACACAGTTATACAGGGCAGATATCCAGAACAGAATGCGGCACATGAACTGTACAAGAGGAATCCTGGAAGTTCCTTTGTTTATCCACGACACGGCAGAAGAATTATCACTATGTATGATCACTTTACTATTCACAAAGTATTTACCCCACCTACACACAGACAAGAAAATAGCGATAAATTCTTTAACATTAATATGTGCCATGGCACAAGCTGGTAGATCTAATGGCCAATTAATGTAGAAGTAGTCACTCGCGGTTTAAAATTGATTTGTAATTTATCACAAACAAAGACGGTTGAAAATGTAAATATAATTACATAACCACTGAATATCTGCATCAATAAATAACCTAAGGCTATCTGAGGTAGTCGAATGTCAACCCGTCACAAAAGATATATACTAATTGTTGTACCAAAGGATCTTTTAGTCTTTTAGGCGTCATACGCGATTTGTAATGGTCTCTCAGCTAACAACCGAATACATGTACTTTCTTTTGAATTTTGTTAAGTCCTATGCATTACTACTAACGCGTGTTGGGGATTTGTTATTTCTGCAAAAATATTTTTATCGTCGCTATAGATAGCAATCACGTGAAAAGCATGTGAGTTCTAAATAAAGAACTTCTCAGTCCATTTAATCTGGAAATGGAGTAATCAATATGGCGGACTGCCAATATTTGCCGCTAAAAGTCAAAAGGAAATTTTGTAGTAGAGGTAAATATGAAAAAACATCGCGTATGAAACATGGATAAGAGGAAGTTTTGGCATAAAAAAGCATGCATCGGTTTCCTTCAAAAAAGGAGACGCCTGTTACTGACGGTATTGTTTTATACATTATACTTTTATGTCGCAGTTGTTATTAAAAAGTTTTATATTTAGCATATTTATATTTTTGGTGCGCATTGCAAATCGAGCGTGTATGAGAGGCGAATGAGTGAATGTATAAATGAAATTTCGTTAGTCACGTGAGGCTTTTGTTTCAGGGTATATGTTGACCACGTGTTTATTCTCTACTACTATATTACAGCTGACCAATAGAAATTTACGACTGAAGTCATTAATATGCATGACTTTACTAATTCACTTTAAATAGCGTATATCCCGCCAATTCCCCAACCCAAGACTTTTATCTTCATGGTAGTGAAGACAACACAGTGAAGTGTACCTTTACCTGACCTGTACAAGATATTTTATACATTTTGTAAACTCATATAGTTTTGGATACCTGGTAGTTTTCCATTGCTTTGTAACTGAAATATATTAATTGTAAATTACTGTTATTCATTTTATTGAAATATTCTAATATACCGTGCGATGTTGCGTATGAATTGTGCAACTATTTGTGAGTGTGAATGTGTTTGTACTTATATGTTTTATTTATCAATATAATCCTCGAAATAAAGAACCAGTGCATAGCTGAAATCAGTACCATGCAGGAGTTTGGAGTTATTTATTCACACAAGACTTTGCAAAATTCATAACAAAATGATGTGTTCACCATTCGTTTCAATTGCAGAGCTACATATTTTGCATAACTAATCACGAAATTACATGTAACCAATTTCAATCGAAGAACTGCAATAGCTGGTCAAGATCAGTATGTCTATGTGCTCTGTGCAATAGATAACTTAAACGTTAGTCTTCTGTATGATTTTTGTGTATTATTAGTATAATTTCTTATATCAAGACTGCAAATGATTTTCAATAGGGTATGTACAATGCAGCACACATTGTATTTGTTTTACTCAATTTTATATATTTCTATTTTCCTTGAAAGAAAAGACAACACTGGAAGGAGTCAGCAAATTAAGTGAAAGAGGGGAAAACTTACGAACCAGACATCTCAATAGCAGACGTAAACCTTTCTGATATAGAAGCTTTACCTTGAAAGCTAGACTTCACTGGTGGTGAACACAAAGTGGTCTTTGACTGGAAACAACAGGACTGTCCCGTCCCGCAACAGTGACATAATCCAATTAGCAGATTTTGATGGGAAAGAAGAGTTGAATATTTACATTTCCCCATCCCAGGAAATAACGAAGAAAGCAAATGAAATTACAGGACTGAAATATGATTTGGAATCTGGATACATGTTTTCTGGAGGACAGGAAGTAGAATGCATTGATATTAGACTTGCTCTCCTTAAACCTATAGATTATGTTAGCAAGCGAGAAAAGCCAATTCATGTAGGCCATAATGAATTGTCCTTTGACATTCCAATTCTAAGCAAGAAACTTCAAGTTTTTGCGGCATGACAGTGATTGTTTAGACACACTCAGGCTAGCACGCAAGTTATTCAATAAGAAAACTGTGGGCAACTACAAAGAGCAAACGCTGGTACAATTTCTTCAAGGAAAATCCTACTAAGCACATGATGTTCTTGCAGATATTAATCATTTTTGCAAATGTTTTGTATCCAACTTGACATACAAAGAAACGGATGCTTTTCCTTTTAATTTCCATGTCCTTCAGAAGTCATTCGTACCACTCGTTGAAATGAAGCTAATTTCGAGTGCAAATTTAAAAAAAAACTTGCAAATTCTGGTCCAGGACTTGGACACCTGAGTCTAGCATACCAACGAAACAACCAAGAAGGTTTTTTTGTCAGAATATGGTTTCAATGCAAAAACATAAAAAATCACCAATTTGTACTTTGAGAAACACGAAACATAAGCATTGTTAAAAAAGACAGTGTCATAAAAGTTCATTTCTTGTCTATCTTTAAAGTATGTATATAATTGAAATATTTTGTAAACGTCCGTAATGTATTACTGTAATTTGAAACTGATGAAATATGCAACAGGTTATATTATAGTTATAATATTACAAGCAATATTGCAGTTCTTTATTTACATTGAATTTCTAAATTAAAATTAAATAAATTGGTTCTTTTTATGATGTGCACATTTTTTAACATGTTTAAGGTCAGGGACATGCATGCAATCATACCTTTTACATTGTTGCTTTAACTTGCTTTATTTTCTCACCGTGTTGTGTGTTTTCATGTCAAAAAATACTCAAGGTCTCAGGCTGGGACATACTTGTACCGTGTAGTTATGTCGTAGTTATGTTGTATAAGATAAATATGGTCTTAGGTCTAAGGTAAGGAACGTATATTAATAATCATTATGGTGCATTTTAAACTGTATTTGATTTTTAAATCATCTATTTACCATGTCACATTTGTTTAATCAACATACATGTACATTTCATTCTACTTGGAAAATGTATGAATATTGTTATTGTTGTTTCATTTTATTAATGTGGCCATGAAATAATGTCTGAGAAAAGTATTGGTCAAATAATTCTTATTATAATATGAAATAATGACGTCAGAGGTGACGCTATTTTTATAATTTAATTAGAACCAGTAAAAAAATTGCAGTTTCCTTTTTATCTTTTCACGAATGGGAAATATAGAACGACACTTTGAGCGAAGACATATTTTATTTGTTCAAGCTTGCGCTCTATGTTTTGTTTAGCATCTCCTTTAAAAGGAGTTATTACTGAAGATAAGGGCACTGAAAGTACGGCTGTCATAGCTTTAGTTTGACCGATGAAAAAATATCTTTATCGGCATCTTGATTTGGGACGCGGTGTTGTTCACACAACCTAGCGTCATGGAATGTATAAAAAGTGTTTTGTTTAATCTATTATTTTTCTAAGGATTTTTGACCTAAATTCTTGTCATTTATTTTCTTTACTCTGACCCAACCCCGCGAATTGTTGTTTTCGTTGCTCCATTTGATTTTTGAATTCTTTTTTTTTTTATCAAACCCATCACCTGTTGCCATTTTGGCTGTTTAAACTAAGTTGCTTACTTCGAGATAGCTATAAGAGACATATAGAAATGGTTCTTACCTTATTTTTTTTATACGTCGCTTTTTCCTGGTAACGGGCATAACAAAGTCCGTGTCAGAACTGTCTATAAAGAGTTTGGATGCAGGTTTTGACTTTCCGTGTCCCGGGTCTTTGAGTCCCTCACCTTGGTATGAGGCATCGCTTATGCATAATACATTCATTCATACATGGCTTTAATGTTACAAAGGTAATATAGATTGTACAAGCATTACATAGCTGACTTGCAGTACCAAGGCCTTTATAGCAGAAACATGATCGCCAAATATGACAATTTTTTGATTACTTGTTTATATATTTTCTATTTGGATTTTACTTTGCCGATTCCGACTACATTCGGTTATTTATCATTACCACAATTCTTTGTGCAGTATCTTGGTATAGATAAGTATCATAGGGACCAATTTGTAATACCAACAATTCAAGGTCATAGCATGGCTATTTGGTTACAAATATTTGAATGATCAAAGTAAGACAACATATAAGTCTGGCCCAAGTATACTTCTTCTTCAACGATAAAAAGGGTTGCAAAGACTGTATATTAAACGTACAATGCCTCTATCCTGCACGTTGACAAGAATATGATATGATAAGATACTGGATGCAGGGTAAATGATAGAAATACCGAAGCCAAACTCTATCCTATCCTATCCTGCATCATGAAGCTAATCAGATCCGAGTATAAATTTCAGAGTGGTTTTTCGAAACGAAAATTATTTACAGATACATTTACAACAACATTTTTATTTGTAATACAAAGTTAAACATTAAATAATTTATGTTAATTCTTTATATTAACAAAGCGTTATAGAAAAAAGATGGGCGCTATATTTTTGTCTTTCGGAAACAGCATACATTACGGCCAACGCGGTTTGCGTATTTACCGCAAGTCATCGTGGTTTGAAATTGATAGCGGTTTAGCACAGGTAACTCAGATAAAACGGCGCATCCTCGCGGTACAGTTTCACACCTTGTCCACACAATCACGGCACTGTAAAACCAGTCCCCGGTGAAAACTGTTCTTGCTTTTAACGCGAGTTACCTCCACCAATTTCTTCTCATATGGTAAATATGATTGAGAAAATTAATGAATATCAATTCATATTCCTTTATTTTATAAAAGGAGTTGATTGTTACAATTCATTATTATAAAAAGGAGGAATTAATGGAACGTGTAATTAAGCTAATACAGAATTTTGTACACTATTTTGTAAACGTTAGCGTTACATATTTAATATTGGCACATTCATCGCTGACAATTATCGGTTATCAATTTATTTGATTAATTAATAAACATTTCATCAAAATATCTTATTTAGCCTTGGGAAAGGGGATACTAATTGGCGTTTCATACACAATCTTTCAAAAATAACTTAAATTACCGTACACTTAGTCATTTCTCTTGAATGCCTTTAAAGAATTCGTTTAATGACTAACAAAGTACATGTCGATATAATTTTTTTTTAAATGCACTCGCTTATTACCGTTGCGACCAGATTCAATTTCCGTTATCGACAGTGGTTGTATGTGAAAAGATATGGTGGTCGCCCGCTTGGACACGTGAGTTTTTCGGACATTCCGGCTTCCTCCCACATCAATGACCCCCTCACGCAAACATCCGTGCTAACGAAAATTATTAATATAAGTTGACGAACTTGTTTATCAATCGTTGTATAAAGGTTCAGTCAGTTTTAAAAAATGCTAATGTAAAAATCATGTGTATTTAAAAAATTACTTTCCTATCCGATCTGGCAAAAGTATGATATTCAATGGGTCGCCCAATATTTATGTTGATCGTTCAAAACCCGTGATTTAAAAAAAAACAAATGTTCATATATTTTGGGGAATCCATAACATGTTAAAATTTCGCAGTGTCAGTTGACCAACAGAAGAAGGGTAATTGCGTAACATTACGTATACAGTATGTGTATACAGAATTTGGGTGGTTGCAGTCGGTGTTCTGCTCCGAATAAAAGTCAGTTTATTCAGCAGACAGATAACCGGAATGTGGTAAAAAGCTGTAACAAACAAAATACAAACATAAATGACAGGTATTGCTTTCCATTGAAAAAAAAAACAACTCATCAAACCTTACAAATAGAATTGAGTAATGCATCATATATTAATATATTCTTAATAGAAATTCAATAATTGACCAGAAAATAATTAGTACAACAATAAACAATTGACCTTATGAAACTGACAGTTTGTAAACATCAAGTTCAATATGTAAAGTTTGTCGACAAAATGGCGCAACATACTTGAAGCTCGTGGTAAATTAAAATCAATCGATAACAAGAATATACAAAACTAAGCATAATTGACAATAAACACAGAGGTAGATTATATCACTAGAAGATTAATAATGTATAATTATAAAGGTTAAAACACTTACACTGTGGAATCCAAGGCTTACAAAAAACTGTAATAATCTAGCCGTAGTGAAAATGGCGCAGTTCTCAATATTAAACAGAGAAGCCGTACATTAAATCTTTCGTACGAAATATATGTAAAATACAAGTAATCAAATTAAGATATACAAAAGACATGATACTCCCCGTCTGATATCTATTTGGATATCATACAATATTTCATCGCAAAATGGTATTAATGAATTCACTCCTCCAACAGAATCATAAGTTCCGTTATGGTCGGATATAGGAAGTTGTTTTACAATCTTTGCTGACGCGAACGCGACCTATGTTGTCCTTGCCAGGAAAAGTTTCTGTCACACGTCCAAGTGGCCAGGTATTGCGATGGGTTTCGACAGTAAAGTATTTCACTGAGTCAAACGACATGTCCATGTGTTCTATAACTATCTGAGATACCTCGATGGCTTAAGACAGCAGCGCAAAGTTCCAAACGAGGAATTGTGTGTCCAGAAACAGAAGCGACCTTAGATTTCCCTTTTAGGAAAGTTGCTTTATAAGTAAGGAAATTTGACTATAGAAAAATTGAAGTCATCGCGTTTATCATAAAATTTTGTTGTTAGGTTACCACCAATGTCAATGTCTAGTAAAATAGCAAAATATGAAACATATGACGCAGACTCTGTGGTATCTTTTATTTCAAGTTCACTGGGATAATCGAGTCGACGTAAGTATGGAAATAACAATTGTTAATTGATAATACGTCGTCATTATACCTGAATGTTGAGTTGAAGGTCAAACAAGTCATTTTTTTACGTACAGTGCTTTGAATAAATTCTGCTACAAAAAGTAATCTGCTAACAATGGGGAACAATTGGTACCCATGGGAATTCCAACAGATTGTTGGAGGACTTAATTTCCAAAAACTACATAGATGTTGTCTACCATAAACTCAAGCATCTTTTTAATGTCAACTTCTGAGTACGAGTGTGTGCAATCAGAATGATTTTAACCAAATATTTTTTTTAGATTTCCAATGACAAGGTAAGCATTTTTACGAATTCCATTTTTATTGATGAAACAACTGTCGATGATTTCAAAAAGCTTAGATTTTAATTTGTCATGGGAAATGGTTGTATAAAGCGTTGAAAAATTGTAGGTTTTAATGCTGTTGATAAGACTTTTGGTAAGATTTTGTGACCTCAAAGATTCTAAAAATTCTTTAGATGTATTTAGTTTCCACATCTGATTCACACCACTTCTGGAGTATATTGTTGTACAGTCCTCTTGAAGTTTCTCCTTCACTACTGTTAGAATTTTAGTAAGGAGTAAAGAGAGAGGTTTGGTAGAACATTTACGGGAACCTCCTATATATCTCCGTTTGTAAGGACTTTTATGAAGCTTTGGAATACAGTACAAAAAAGGTAAATCAAATTGATTTTGTGTATTGGGGATATTAAAGATATCCATTACAGATTTATGATTTAAAAGTATTTCCTGTTCAGAGAGGCTGCTATGGGTGTAAGTAGGATAACCATGTTTAGAATCGAAACCTAGTTCTCTGAAAATGCAATTAATATAATGTGTCTAACAAACAAAGACAATATTGTTACTTGTCTTACATGTATCAGCTGGGACCAGTACATACTGATCGTGCAATCTATCTAGTTCTCTTCTCACTTCTGCTTTATTGAAAACAGAAGGATGGATGGTTTGCATGTGAGCTCTTAGTCGTGTAATACGAGATTTTAATGTACATCTGATGCTTTTAACCCACTCTGACAAAGTATCCAGCTCTTCTATACATTTTTATATCAACCTTATCCTCGCCTGCAATGTTTATTTTATGATGTAATATTAATGGTTACGACGCCAACAAAATGAACTCTCTCTTGCTGTTCTTTTTTAAAATATTTCATTAATAAATTGCAAATTGGAAACAAATTATAATTACTTGCTTATCTCCCAGTGTCATCTGTTAATGTGAATATTCTTTTGGACATGTACGGCTGTTCAGTTAAACGAGTTCTCAAGGGGATTTTGATGCTAATTATATTCGACTGTATCAGGTATTAAAAATATTTTGTACGACCTGGAAAACCAGTCACTGAATATTAATCAGAATGTTTGAACCAATCTTTCATGTTTGTGTCACAAGAACCCAAACGTAAAATTTATAGGCAGAGCATGTGCCTTAATATTAACCACATTTATTTCATTTAACATGTCTCTGATTTTAATTTGCTGAATAACCCTCCTTTTTAAACATAATTATCAATGCTTATCAAAATTTTTGATTATCAAAAAAAAAAAAAATGATAACTAGATGCTGTCATTAGACAGTAATACTGCACCAAGTGTTTGCCCGTAAATAACGCTGTTTTGTACCAGTTTAATTAAAAATGAATGCCACATCCAAGCTCCGGGCGGTAATACATTTAAAAATTATAATTTTCATAACTGAAGGATGAGATCCCTTCCCATATGATAATACACATGAGCAGCACTTTATGTGCATTTTGGGGTTGAACTATTTGCAGTGAATTTTCAGTTAATCAATAATCTTAACATTTCATGTCATAGAAAGTATAATGGTCTATATAATTAATACAAACAAAATTAAATTATGCCCCCTCCCCGTGGCGGTTGCCAGTTTTAGATTTGCTTTTGTGTGCCTACATGTACATCATCGTGTCCACAGATTTAGAGAAGGGGTGGGAGTGAGGGTTCCAGACCACCCCCCCCCCCCCCCCACAATGAAAATTCATTTATATCAATTGTAAAATTACCAAAAATACACATTGGACCCCAATGCTCTTACAGACATGTAAATGCTCTCATCCATTGCGCTTCAATGTTAGGTAACATTATTTGAGGGGTCAATATTTAATTAATTATAATTTAATATACTTTATTGTTTATCTCAATAGGAAGTATACATCACAATATGCAGGTGTCTTGCACCACCTTAAAGCTGTTATTTAGCTAATAAAATAGTGCAAGTGGATTTGAAGAATAGGCTATAAAAATACATGCATGGTACAAATAACTGATCTTTGTCTGAAGTTACGTACACAACACAGGTCTGCAGGTCTCATTACCGGGTACTAGTTTTACACAGCTCTTCGGTTGTATACATACATATCTGTGTTTTCCATAAGCAGAAAAGGATTAGTTAAGATCAGCTAAAGGAATTCATTATTGTGTTTCATTTGATTATCATTATGATGTTGACCAATATAGGTAAGCATAATACATGTAGTAGCAGTAGCACAATATAATGAGATGCCAGCATACATAAGTTCTACTTTCACTTTCTAAATGTGATCTCCCTTTCAGCATACTGTATCATCATCTTTTAATATTTAAATAAGCTTATCATCGTTACCTATCCTATCTCATTTGTAAAGTTTCTGTTATTTTAGTCCCAAAAGTTATTTTTTTCATTTGTCAGACTTGCACTTTTGAGTTGACCCCATATTGACCCTGCATGAACAATTTCTTATTAAATTTGTGTATTACATGTACATGTAAGTAAGTGTAGCTAGACACTTATCATTTTTATATGAGTTATAATAGGAAGGAAGGAGTATTTCTGTCTTAATGTATTATAATGCATCAAATACAATGTAGGTCATGACCTTATGGGACTGTTCTGACCCCCACGAAACAGGAAAATACAAAATATCTTCTAATGTCATTATGATGCATCAAATGGTATAAAGTACATTAATGACCCCCAGGTGATGTCTTTAACCCCCCCCCCCACCTGCCTTTATGAAATAGGAAATGATGATACACTGTGTAGTTTTGTTAACTTCTGAGATCTGAGATCCACATACCTAAACCATATAATTTATTCTTGCTCTTTGTGTCATTGCGCGCAAAATTGTATATAGATTATGCCCCCTTGGAGACACCCTGACATTCTAGAACTAAAAATTATAAAGTATTTTATCTTATTCATATGTTACAGTAGTGTTTGAACTATGTGGGTAATTCCTAGCTTAATGATGTCACTGCTTTGTTTAGGAGACTTTACAATTGCCCCAAATAGGCGAATACACATGCATATAACATTTTGTATATAAATCTTATTAAAAATTGAATTAAGCAATTTCCAAAATGTTAATATGCATCACGAGAGAAAAAGCAATCAAGAAATGATATAAAATTTGCTACTGTACACATGTAAGAATGTATTAAGAAGACTGAATCTTTAGAACCAGGTTATATTGGGGGGTGGGGTGGGGGGGGTGAATGTGGAGTATAAACATTTATAATTTGAATCATTTATTGTTATTACCCAGGTAATTTTAACTTGTCAATGAATACTAGTTATTGATCCCAAGGTATATGACCTCTGATCAAATCTCAATAGATCATTTGTCAATTATGTAAGGTGTAATGTAATTTTTTTGAAGAATAACATTTTTTACCAGTTTATAAAAGTTTTTAGACACCCACATTATATTTTGATTTTAATAGATCATTCGACAATTAAGGGGGGGAGAACAGTTTATATTTGAGTTTGTTTAGGGGTGGGGGTTCCAAGTCATATATATTTGACAATTTTGTAATGTAATTTAAAATAAGACTAAGCCATACTACAGTCATGAACATGAATAGTATAGAACAAAACACAAACTAATTCATGTACATGTAAATATACATAGTAAGTATTACAAAACAGATAATTGATCTATATCTGGGTTCTTAAATTGAATCATATATCATGTACATATTATATTATTGTTTCTTTGTTCAAGACATTTCAGATGGTATGTAGGTCAGGATCCCAAGTGCTCTTCCTGATATTATCAAATATCATAAAAACCATTGAGATCCCCACCTTAATCCAAAGATATTATTCCTCCTTAGGTCATGGTGCATGAGATCATTATGGCGTGTAAGTCATGACCCTAAGGGGTCATCCTGACCCCCTTAGAATCAGAAATTGTCAATTATCTTTAAATTATTGATGTTTGTTGATCATATCTCTATTTAATCTTTATTATTAAGTCTCCCGAATGAAATTTGGAGACTTATTGTTTTGTGCGGTTCTCAATACATGTATAATTATTCTTCGTCTTCTTCGTTTTCTTCTTTCCCGCTCTGAACTTGTTTCTCAGAGATGGCTGAACAGAATTGTACAAAGCTCTAGGATATGATAGGCCTCTATATCTAGTTGTGCACCCTGGTATGATTTTTCTCATTTTGGGTTAGACAACCACTTTTTATTATGGGGGGAGGGGGTAAAAGGGTGTGGGATCTAACATTGAACCTTGTAGGAAGAATCGTAGACTCTATTGTAAATGGTAACTTGAAAACGGACAAAGATAATAATATAGGGTTTTCATAATCATATATTGACTGTTACTGGCAATATATAGGGTTTATTAGATATGACCCCTGGGGTCATCCCCACCCCCAGGAATTTGAAATTACCATATATCTCAGAAACTGTTATAATCATGACCCCTAAACCATATATATTCATGTTTCTGATGTCAAGGGGCATCAACTGTTATGTAGGTCATGGGCCATGTGGGTGGTCCTGACCCCCTCAAACAGCAAGTCCCTGAATATCTTCAAAACAGTTGAGATCCCCACCCTTAAACCAGAATATTCTTGTTCCTTGTGTCAAGGGGCATCAAACTGTATGTATGTCAAGGGCCCCGGGGGTGGTCATGACCCACCCCGAACAGGAAGTGCACGAATATCTCGAAAACGGTTGAGATCCCCACCCCCTAACCATATATATTCTTGATCCTTAAAGGGCATCAAAATTAAGGTATGTAGGTAATGGGCCTCAGGGTTAAATTTAATTTTTCAAAACCGTAATGCACATCTATAAGACAGTCCCTATCATATCCCAAGATATGATGTGTCTATCCATTAAATCATAAAAGGAGTTCTGGGATTTATGGGGTTTTTTTAGTGATAAAAGTCAATTTTCTGCTACCATTTGACTCCCTGGATGAAATTTAGATTTTTAAAATCTTATTGCACATCTATAGGACAGCCCCAATTATATCCCAAGAGATGACGTAGTTACCCTAAAAGTTGTAAGAGGAGTTCTGGGAACCATACTTTTTTTTGCAAAAAAAGTCATCATACCCGCACTTTCTAAAGAAAGTTCGGGTATATTGTTGTTACCCTGTTCCGTCCGTCCGTCCGTCTGTCTGTCCGTCCGTCCGTCCGTCCGTCCGTCCGTCTGTCACGTTTACTTTCTCAAACTGCTCTTACATCTTATAAACCAGCAAACTGAACTCTTGGAGTTTGATTTTGGGTATCATGTTGTTTTGTAAAAAGGTTTCAAAAATTCTCTGTTAGTTCTGGGGGTCAAATAATTGGTACAAAAATGACGTTTTTTCACAAAAACCTTCTTCCTCGAACTCCTCCTACATTTTCAACAGTAGACAAATCATCTTTTGGAATATGTTTTAGGGTATCCTATAGATGCGCAATAATGTTTCGGAATTTTCAATTTTGTCCTGGGGGTCATTTACAAAAAAACTGGTTTCAAAAACGTCATTTTTTTTTGGCAGTAACCAAGTGATCTTTTAGAATATGATACATATTGAGGCGTGATCAGGTTCCAGAATTATTTTGTTTATTAAGGGGATCAGTGGGCAACAAAAAATGACGTTTTTTGGCAAAAAAAATATGGTTCCCAGAACTCCTCTAACAACTTTTGGAGTAGCTACGTCATCTCTTGGGATATAATTGGGGCTGTCCTATAGATGTGCAATAAGGTTTTAAAAATTTAAATTTCATCCAGGGAGTCAAATAGTAGCAGAAAATTGACGTTTATCACTTCAAAAAAACATTGATCCAAGAGCTCCTCTTATGATTTAATGGATAGACAATCATATCCCGGGATATGATAGGGACTGTTCTATAGATGTGCAGTAAGGTTTTAAAAATTTAAATTTTATACAGGGAGTCAAAAAGTAGCAGAAAATTGACGTTTATCACTTCAAAAAAACAAAGATCTTAGAACTCTTTTTATGATTTAATGGATAGACAATCATATCCTGGGATATGATAGGGACTGTTCTATAGATGTGCAGTAAGGTTTTAAAAATTTAACTTTTATCCAGGGAGTCAAAAAGTAACAGAAAACTGACGTTTATCACTTCAAAAAAACATAGATCCTAGAACTCCTTTTATGATTTAATGGATAGACACATCATATCTTGGGATATGATAGGAACTGTTCCATAGATGTGCATTACGGTTTTGAAAAATTAAATTTAACCCTGAGGCCCATTACCTACCGGTACATACCTTTTGATGCCCTTTAAGGATCAAGAATATATATGGTTAAGGGGTGGGGATCTCAACCGTTTTCGAGATATTCGTGCACTTCCTGTTCAAGGGGGGTCATGACCACCCCTGGGGCCCATGACCAACATACCGTTTGATGCCCCTTGACACAAGGAACAAGAATATATATGTTTTAAGGGTGGGGATCTCAACTGTTTTGAAGATATTAAGGGACTTGCTGTTTGAGGGGGTCAGAACCACCCACAGGGCCCATGACCTACATAACATTTGATGCCCCTTGACATCAGAAACATGAATATATATGGTTTAGGGGTCATGATTATAACAGTTTCTGAGATATATGGTAATTTCAAATTCCTGGGGGTGGGGATGACCCCAGGGGTCAGATCTAATAAACCCTATATATTGCCAGTAACAGCCAATATATGATTATGAAAACCCTATATTATTATCTTTGTCCGTTTTCAAGTTACCATTTACAATAGAGTCTACGATTATTCCTACAAGGTTCAATGTTAGACCCCACACCCTTTTGACACCCCCTTCCCCCTCCCCCGAAAAGTGGTTGTCTAACCCAAAAGGAGAAAAACCATACCAGGGTGCACAACAAGTTATGCAGGCCTATCATATCCTAGTGTTTTGTACAATTCTGTTCAGCCATCTCTGAGAAACAAGTTCAGAGCAAGAAAGAAGAAAAAGAAGATGAAGAATAATAATACATGTATCAAGAACCGTACAAAAACAATAAGTCTCCAAATTTCATTCGGGAGACTTAATAATAAAGATTAAATAGAGATATGATCATCAAACATCAATAATTTAAAGATAATTGACAATTTCTGATTCTAAGGGGGTCAGGATGACCCCTTAGGGTCATGACTTACATGCCATAATGATCTGATGCGCCTGCATGACCTAAGGAGGAATAATATCTTTGGATTAAGGTGGGGATCTCAGTGGTTTTTATGATATTTAATAATTTCAGGAAGAGCACTTGGGATCATGACCTACATACCATCTTAAATGCCTTGAACAAAGAAACAATAATATAATATGTACATGATATATGATTCAATTTAAGAACCCGGCCAGATATAGATCAATCATCTGTTTTGTAATACTTCCTAGTATGTATATATACTTGTACATGTATTAGTTTGTGTTTTGTTCTATACTATTCATGTGCATGACTGTAGTATGGCTTAGTCTTATTTTAAAATACATTAAAAAATTGTCAAATATATGACTTGGAACCCCCACTCCCAAAAAAACTCAAATATGAACTGTTCTCCCCCCCCCCCCCCCCCCCCGTTTCGAATGATCTATTAGAATCAATATATAATTTAGCTGTCTTAAAACTTTTATAAACTGGTAAAAAATGTTATTCTTAAAAAAAAATTATATTTCACCTTGCATAATTGACAAATTATCTATTGAGATATGATCAGAGGTCATATTTCTACCTTGGGATCAATAAGTAGTATTCATTGACAAGTTAAAATTAATAACAATAAATGATTCAAATTATAAATGTTTATACTCCACATTCACCCCCTCCCCCCCCCCCCAATATAACCTGGTTATAAAGATTCAGTCTTCTTAATACATTCTTACATGTGTACAGTAGCAAATTTTGAATCATTTCTTGATTGCTTTTTCTCTCGTGATTCACATAATTAACATTTTGGAAATTGCTTAATTCAATTTTTAAGATTTATAAACAAAATGTTATATGCATCACTTCCATGTGTATTCGCCTATTTGGGGCAATTGTAAAGTCTCCTAAACTGGGGGGTAAAGACAACACCTGGGGGTCATTAATGTACTTTACACCATTTGATGCATCATAATGACATAATGACAATAATGAAGATATTTTGTATTTTCCTGTTTCGTGGGGTCAGCTAGAACAGTTCCATAAGGTCATGACCTACATTGTATTTGATGCATTACAATACATTAAGAAAGAAATACTCCTTCCTTCCCATTATACATGTAACTCATATAAAAATGATAAGTGTCTACACCTTCTCACATGTAATACACAAATTTAATAAGAAATTGTTTATACAGGGTCAATATGGGGTCAACTCAATAGTGCATGCAGTCTGACAAATGAAAAAAATAACTTTTGCAACTAAAATGACAGAAACTTTACAAATGCGATAGGATAGGTAACGATGATAAGCTTGTTTAAATATTAAAAGATGATGATACAGTATGCTGTCAAAGGGAGATCACATTTAGAAAGTGAAAGTATAACTTATGTATGCTGGCATCTCATTATATTGTGCTACTGCTACTACATGTATTATGCTTACCTATATTGGTCAGCATCATAATGATAATCCAATTAAAACACAATAATGAATTCCTTTAGCTGATCTTAACTAATATATTAATCCTTTTCTGCATACGGAAAACACAAACATGTATGTATGGGTGTTGCTAAAACGCGGCACGGAAAACGGAACGGAAATCGGAACGGAATGCAAAATATCATCACGTTTATCGCTTAAAAAGGGTTATATAGACTGGTCAGAAACGATTTACTTTGTATCTTTTATTTATATCTAATGAATGATTATCAACATGTTGTTATCTTATTAATATTCATATGAATGTCTATCAATTATAGCATTATATTCATTCGGCTTTAGTTGAGTACGAAACGGAAAAATCAAGTGTATATATACGAATTGTGAAACATTTTAAAACCTGATAAAACGAGCAAATTAGCTATAACGTTTTACTTATTTTTCTTATATGGTATTGCTGGCATATCAGCGTAACATACGCAGTTAGTAAAAGCGTTTTTTATGTGTTTTGAGTATTTTTATATTTCAAATATGATGTACATGTATATACTTACATCAAAAGTATCATTGAGATTGAAGAAAAAAAACTGTAGGACTGACGACATTAAAAATTAAAATACATTAAACATTAAAATACCCGGTAATTTGTGAAACTAGTAATTTTAGCAATGCAATTTTGTTTACGATTGCATTACTAAGCAGTTGTTTATTCCAGCAGCTATATACATATGATCCGAATGAAGAGCTCTAGACGTTGCCTGGTTTGATTTTCCGATTATATATTTGGACTATAGTCAGTCAATCCCAAAATATTCTTGCAGCACATTTGGACGATTTATAATCGAAAATGTTGACATATTTTCTCCATTTGGAAGTCACTCAGAAGACCTTGCACAATTTTTCAACACTATCATCCGGGTCTGTTGAAATGCAAAACCCCGTAGACTTTTTTATTTTTAGCCGCGTATTTACACCAGCTGATAAGCTAGAGAGGACGTTTTAAAGAAAGAATGTTTAATGCTTCTAAAAGAGAATCGCGTGAACCCTGAGGTATATATAAATATACAGCAAAAAGTGAATCGAGGATATTTTGGGACAGAATATAGTGGTCAATGCATGTACTGTTAATTTTGAGGAAATAAATATTCTTGAATAAATAATCTGATATTGCTAATCTTTCAAAACAAATGAAAAAGGTACATAAAGTATATCGTTTTAGCATGATTAACAAATCTGAGGTAAATAACATTAGATAAGATTTTCCGTTTTCCATTCCGTTCCGCTTTCCGTTCCGTTTTCCGTTCTGAGTTTTAGCAACACCCATGTATGTATACACGTGAACCCATCTAATCGAAGAGCTGGGTAAAACTAGTACCCGCTAATGAGACATGCAGACCTGTGTTGTGTACGTAACTTCAGACAAAGATCATTCATTTGTAACATGCATGTATTTTTATGACCTATTCTTCAAATACACTTGCACTATTTTATTAGGTAAATAACAGCTTTAAGGTGGTGCAGGACACCTGCATATTGTGTACTTTCTATTGAGATAAACAATAGAGTATATTAAATATTGATTAAATATTTACCCCCCAAATATTGTTACCTAACATTGAAGCGCAATGGGTAGAGCGTTTACATGTCTGTAAGAGCATTGGGGTCCAAGGTGTATTTTGGTAGTTTTACAATTGATATAAATGAATTTTCATGTGGAGGGGGGGGGGGGGGGTCTGGACCCCTCAATCCCACCTTTTCTCTAAATCTGTGCACACGATGATGTTCATGTATGCACACAGAAGCAAATCTAAAACTGGCAACTGCCACGGGGAGGGGGCATAATTTAATTTTTAATTTTGTCTGTAATAATTATGTAGACCATTATACTTTCTATGACATAAAATGTTAAGATTATTGATTAACTGAAAATTCACTGCAAACAGTTCTACCCCAAATTGCACATAAAGTGCTGCTCATGTCACGATGTGTATTATAATATGGGAAGGGATCTCCTCCTTCAGTTATGAAAATTATAAATTTTAATTGTATTACCAGAGCTTGCATATAGCCTTCATTTTTAATTAAACTTGTACAAAACAGTGTTATTTAGGGGCAAACACATGGTGCGGGTATTACTGTCTAATGACAACATCTAGTTTTTTGTTGCTCACTGATCACCTTAATTAAAAAAAAATTCTGGAACCTGATCACACTTCAATATGACACCCCCAATCATATTCTAGAAGATCATTTGGCTACTGCAAAAAGAAAATGACGTTTTTTAAACCAGTTTTTTTGTAAAAAAAAAAACGTCATTTTTTAGCAATTAATTGACCCCCAGGACAAAATTGAAAATTCCGAAACCTTATTGCGCATCTATAGGATACCCTAAAACATATTCCAAGAGATGATTTGTCTACTGTTGAAAATGTAGGAGGAGTTCGAGGAAGAAGGTTGTTTTGTGAAAAAAACGTCATTTTTTACCAATTATTTGACCCCCAGGACTACCAGAGAATTTTTGAAACCTTTTTACAAAACAACATTACACCCAAAATCAAACTCCAAGAGTTCAGATTGCTGGTTTATAAGATGTAAGAGCTGTTTGAGAAAGTAAAACGTTACAGACGGACGGACGGACGGACGGACGGAACAGGGTAACAACAATATACCCGAACTTTCTTTAGAAAGTGCGGGTATAATAAAAAGAGAGAAAATATATACTAGTATGAAGAAACGTTTATTCATAAGTGCCAGCGTACGTATAGATATACTGTATAATAATAATCGCATATCTATAAAATAAAATTAATATATATATATATATATATATATATATATATATATATATATATATATATATATATATATAGTAAGATAATTTTTTAACATTTCTTTTTAAGCAAGATGTATACAAATAATCAATTTTACATTGATGAAAAGAGAAATTTTCAAATACAGATATTATTACTCCCATATTATTTCAAGACCACATAAAGCAAAAAACAATTATTAATTTTGGAAATTAAGTAGGTTGCACTTATTCAAAGATTTGCATGTATCGGGATAGTTGTAACGGGATGAGCGGAGGCTACTCCAAACAACAACAAGACATCTTAAATTTAACAAAATTTAATAACAAAAAAAATAAGAGAAAGAAAGAAAAGATAGAAATATAAACACTAAACCACACAAACACTCACACAACTTTCACTCAACAAGAAAAAATATGATGTTTATACAAATGACCAAAATTAAATTAGAAGAGTGTCCGAATCTCCGGGGCTGTAGTCCTGGACCAACTACGGACAACCACAACTAGAGTAGTTTCGTCACCACAATCATCATCATCACCACTATCGTCAACATCATCAACTACAACACCATAATCATAAAAGACATCATTGTCATCACCATAATCATCTACTTCATAATCATCACCGACGTCACCATGAACGACATCATCTACATCATCTTCATCGACATGACCATCATCATCGTCGTCGTCATCATCACCATAACATCATCGTCGTCATCAACATGAACATCGCATCGTCATCGACTTCACCATGAACGACATCATCTACATCATCTTCATCGACATGACCATCATCATCATCGTAGTCATCGACATCACCATAACATCATCATCGTCATCAACATGAACATCGCATCGTCATCGACATCATCATCACATCGTCATCGTCATCGACATCACCATCACATCTTCATCTTCTCAACATCAACAATATGACACTACAATAAGTGTACAAGTGACACCATAACACCATAATAAAAACAATATTGTATAATACATCATATAAGTATCTCACTGATAGTATCAAACTATGATAATGTATAAATAGTATTATATTAAAGGCAACATCTCAAAATATTGTAAGTATATGGTAACTAAGTTATTTGTTTACAGTAAACAATATGACGTCTGAGACTTCCGGTGACGCACTTCCGCCCAAGTAGTTAAGTGGAAAAAGTGACAATAAATTGTAAAATAAAATAACGCATAGAAAATAGCCCTTTAAATCACCGTTTCTTTATACAGCAATAGCAAAAACTGTACTATAGAAAAAGACGAATTCCATTTAAACACTCTCGCTAAAGTCACACATCAGTGAACACACAGGTAACTCTACAGTGAACAATGGTCAAGGTGACTTTATAGGACGACTGCGTAATACTAATAAAAAGGCAAAAATTTACAAATAAACTACACCAAACTAAATAAATACTTACCACGGTCAGCTATCCGTGTCCGCGTCAAATGCTGAACTTGTGAAACTAAAACATGCCACACAGGCTTCTAACACGATACCCCCTTCACACACTAAGCACGTCTTTATTGCTGGACAGCTCGGCCGGGTATAACTTAGCGCCTATTGTTAGGGTCGGCCAAGCACGTTGCAAAGAATTATGGGAAAAATAAAATCGGGTGTGTTCGATATGAACAGTGATTGTCACAATAGTTTTGGTCTATTATATGAATAAACGATGATGAATATGCATATATAATTAGTTTATAAAAAGCATTATCCGAGTATAAGCAACCTAAGGAAGCAAAGAAAATATAATACATATTAAGATGTACATGTATATTACTAAAACAATAATACATTTATCTAATCTATGTTAGGTTTGAAAACTATCAATTAAACAAATAATCAACATATGCAGTATCAATGATTCAACCATCTTTGTTACAAGACCATGAAATTGAAATGCATTCTGATACAAAGCCAGTGTGTTTGGTAACAATACCAATTAGTTTCTATCCATCAATATTCATCTGTTTTTCCTTGGGAGTCATTCTCATCGAAAACCTCTAAGTGTTCCAAATCCTAATCTAAGCATTTAGGAAATCATGATAGACGGATATAGTTAAACCCGCGAGCGTAAACAACTTTTTATACAAAGGTAAATTTGGAATTATTGCGATAGAAATATTTGAACAAAACAAAATTATATCATAGTCAATTTAACTTGGACGTCAAAGAAAAATAAAACAAAGCAGAAATTATAGCAATTGCCCAAGTTTCTAAAATTGAAGGAAATTATAACTTCGAGCATTAATAATGAGCGACGTAAAATGTTAAAAATACAAAATATAAAAGAACGTAATTTAATTAAAATAAGAATTTGGCCTTTTAATGCTAACTATGGGTAAATTTCTTTAAATTGGCGAACACAACCTTATTCAGTAGTATCTTAATTAACATTTATCTACTTTTCACTTCCTGTATCTTAAATCGTCTTACTAGATATTGATAACTGTCAGACAATTTTTTTTCCTGATAATAAAATAGAAACTAGCAAAAACGTTTATTCATTAATATTTACATTTGCAAATATGTTTCCTTATATGAACCTATAGAATTGCCAAAACGTTCAATTCTGTATGAACCTTTTCATGACGTCACAGTAATCATAGCACGCATTTATCGCTTGTCGCTTGGATTATTATAAACATAAAATCTTGGTAATTTTAACAGTTCTGAACAATCTGTCTGTTCAAACGTAATTATAAATAATAAACAGCAATGTTAAAAAGTTTACTGAAATATAAAGTTGGTTGGTACGCGATCAAATCTTCTGAGAATCCCTTCGGACTACACAAGATTTGATCATGATACAAACCAACTCCATATCCCGGTGAACTGTTTAAATTGCTGTTTATTTCTTAAATGCTTGTATACGTGATAGCATTACACTAACTGCTTATATTAAGATGTTTGAATTAAAATAAGTCAGACAACGTTTTAACACTTAAACACTTACGTGAAAAAAAATAATCACTTGTTGTGGCCTTCATCTCAACATTCGGGTATATCGACGACGTATTATCAATTAACAATCGTTATTTCCATACTAACGTCGACTCGATATATCTCAGTGAACTTGAAATAAAAGGAACAACAGATTCTGTGCCATCTGTTTCATATTTGGATATTTTCATGGAAATGGACATTGATGGTACCCTTACAAATAAACTTCATGATTAACGCGATGAATTCAATTTTTCTATAGTCAACTTTCCTTACTTATAAAGTAATATATCTTCATCACCTGCACATGGTTGGTTTTTATTTGGTCTCGCCGTTCATTCGATACGCAAGGACATTCTCTTCGTATGAACAGTTTTTAATGCGAGGCAAGTTACTGACAAACAAGTTGATAAAACTGGACTATGAACAGTCTGGTATGAAGTCATCTTTTTGTAAGTTTTATGGGTGATACAACGACCTTGTCAGCAAATACAATCTTCCATTTGATCGCACGTTGAAGGACGTTTTTCATTTTATTTATTATACGTTAATTAATCACTTAATTGTCTACGGACTTTTCTGGGTTTTTTTTTTACTGATAAAAGCACACGGCTGCTGTGTCCGGTCGGCAGAGGATGCTCACTCCTCCCAAGCAGCTGATCTTGAATTTGTATCTCGTTTTGTGGACTTTTGAGATGGTTGCCAGTTTGTTATTGTCATTTTTCATTAAAACTGTTCTAGTAAAACAAACTTCAAGTACATAGATCTCAAGTTCCCTTCAATCACATTTTATATAAAAAACAAAGCAATGCACGCAAGCTAACAAAACACCATTTAAAATCAAAACATTGATTTTTTAATAACGAGATATTTGGAGATATATTTCATTATATATGAAGTAAATCTCTTGAAAAACTAAATCTAGACCTCCAAATCTCGTTTTGCTCAATAGTCTACTTTCAGTATTGCGTAGAATAAATTTGCAGTGAAAAAAAAACTGGCGAGAATTTGTTTTCTAAATAATGTACTTATATGTGTCCCTAATTTAATATTGTTATCCTATGAGTAGCGTGATAAGTGTACAGATGTATAGAATAATCAAGATCCTTACCAAAATTATAATTTTGGTTTTAAAATAAGAATTATTTTTATCAAAAATAGTCAACAAAACAAATGACATTTCATAGTAAATGTTTCTGTAGTTTTTCTCTGGAATTGCATCACAATACCTAATGTGAAATATTTACATTGACGAATAGGAAAACATTGACAATATTTTTTTAAAAATATCCTTCAAGGCACGCAAAACATAGGAATCGAAATATATCGACATATATATTTGAACATCCTAATAACGGTACACATCAATAGTGCCAGTTTTATTTCCAACGTAAAGTTTTTGTTCGTCGTCGACACACAAACCCCATTCTCTATTTGGTTTTTGGTCAAGCAGCAATTTAAGATGACCGTCTTGATCAAATACGTAGATATACAAAGTGCTCGCATCAAAAACTATAATTTTTCCATTGCCGTCGGAACAAATACCAGTTGGCGTAAATTCAGAATGAATTCTGTGTTTTTTAATGTTAAACCTATGCTGACCTGCACCGTCAAACACAACAACTGCTTTCCTTTCATAATCAGAAACGACGACGTTTCCGTTCGTGTTCTCCGTGATATACGAAGGACTTTTAAAAAGTCTCCGGTCGTTGTCTGACACGATGACATGGCTTTTTCCTGCATTGTCATACCTGGTTACTCTATTGATTCTTCTTTCGGTATTGTCTATAACTACCAAAAGATCGCCAGTTATTTTAGAAATGCAAATACAGCGAATACGTTCATGGTCTTGTATTTTCACAAAGTCAACGGTTTCATCTTCGCTCTTCTTTTTTATGATGCGTTGATCTTTGTTTACGTAAAGCAGGTCCCAATCCCTTGTGACCGCAAAACTTCCATGCCAGCATAAAGCATCATTGACGGTTTGGATAATATTTCCATCGATGCCAAATTTCATAAGAGAACTTGGGCCACTAGCCCACAGACATCCAGGTTTCGAATTCACGTAGGCAATATGATTTATGCCTGCCACTACATTATTGGGTACAATAGTAGATGTGAGATTGGCGGGAGAAGGTGCTATAGGTGAATCCTCTGTGTATATATCTAAAAATTTAATTTAGAGAAATCAATTAGGAAAATATACATCATAAGATGAATGATCAAGGAGTCGTGGGGGAGAAGGTCAACTTCTGAGTAAAATATGTGCAAACTATTAAGTAAATTGACCGGCTAGTTTATGTGTTTGTTGCCTCCAAATTTTGCTCGTATGTCCGAATCATCCCCGACATTTTATATATGATTATATAGGAACCATGGGGTTTTCATTTTCAATTTTATATGTAAAAAATTACAACCTTACGTTTTTTTTATTTTCAGCGATGGACAGATAAAGCAAAAGTTAACTTTTTGCGAAATTTAAACGACATTGACCGGATATATTTTATGCTATCCAACCTCATAACTTAGGCTGCGTTTTACAAAAGAACCTACGACTTACGACCAAATTGATGTATGCTAATTAATGACAAACTAATCATCATTTGAATTAATACCTGTTAAATATAATTATCGAAATTAAAATAAGGGTAAATTAATGGTATTATATAAATTGTGTTACCCAAGGGGCATTACATGAGACTGAAAGTATTTACGACTTTGTCGTAAATTCTTTTGTAAAACACAGCTCAGAGCTGGTCCTATAAACGTGTCGTGCCTGCTATTTTATATATATAATTGTGAAGAATAAAGTATGTTCACAAATCAAACTTAATTTTAATATGAATAGATAAAAAAATACCTAATTTCCACTCTCACGAAACATAAAAGGATCGAGCATAATTATGTTTCTATTTTGCAAATTATATTTTTATTTTTTATTATTGACGCTTCGTTAAAAATTCACAACTTGTTTGCCAATTGTTACATCAAAGTCTCAACTGACGTCGTTGTAAGGCGTTGCCTCCGACGTGAATAATGTCAATATTAAGAATAAGCGGCGAAATGATTAAAATACTTATAAACATCATTAAGACGATTCATTTCACTAAATATAATTTTCAAGATTTTTTTAAAAATAAAAACGTTACATGATGACATATATATTTCAACACTTGCATTTGCATTTGCTTTTTACCACAATGATGCGCAATACCCTGAGCAGAGGGCGCAACATTTTAAACCTGCGACCGGCCTTAGAGCTGAACACCGCTCGTAAATAGGCACCGTCAAACAAGTACCTGGTATACAAACCCTTCGATTTCGTTACATCAATTGCACACATGAAACTCGTGGCCGGCGTGTAGTATTCCTTTCGTGGTCTTTGGATTTGCATTTAATTCTTATTTGATATGCATATTATGTTTGTAAATTATATTTTGACACGTTTATTTGATGTAAGTATTCTTCTGGCTTGAGAAAAGTGCGTAAAACTGTATAATTTCATCGCGACCGAGTAACATGGCGAGGCAAAATGTACGTCCACACAAGTCACACTCACGTAATACAACCAGTGACAAGAGAAGAACATGAAATAATTTGACAGTTTTCGGAAAGGCATATTATTTGCTTTCTTTTTTTCTGCTAGATAATTTTAAGATATTTATCAAAATGTATATAATAAATATTTACCCATTATTTAAAGTGTTCTTTTCCTTTGAATTTTTGAAATTCTGCCCACTCTGCCCGAATCTGCTGTTTCAAAACTAAAATACATTATGAATATTATTTTTGCACTATAATTCTATAAAGTGCAAAACAAATACACAACACATTGTGAAATACTAACGATATTGTGAAAGAAAAGAACGTACTAATTAAATACATGTACTTCCAATAATTGCTAGGTGGCCGTAGGTTGTATGATTTAAACGATTCAGAAACCGTCGTGTGTGACAGAAGTATTATTAATATGACAGGAAATTAAAAAAGATTAGAAGAAAATAATTAATTTTGCAATCTATGTTTTTTCTGATGATAAATTAATATTTGCGTTTAGAGAATAGTCTATTTATATTGTGCTTGGAATAACTAAAAAAAAAACATAGTCTATGTTTTTCTAGATGTGGTCTTATTGCTGCAATATATCATATATATATATATATGTTCATGTAATTTTCATTGAAATATATATGTTTTTACTGAAACATTGCATATCTTTTTTTTTAATAAGAATATGCCTAAAAACCCAAACATAATTAAACTCTATCAGAATATTTTAATGTAGTTTGAAAAAAAATTCATTAATCGTACAAGGGTTGGTCCGAAAGTAATGTCACACAATCCACCTGGTTTTCCATTGGCGCTGTGTTTTTATAAAATAATAATAACAAATTGCTGAATCGAAAATTTAAATGGATTTAAAAATTTGGTTAAAATGTGTTGAACAAATAAAGATATGAATGCTCATCACATAATATACGTGACATCGCCGCGTCATAAATTTACATTCTTTTTAAGATTTTTATCTTAGAGTAAGTTGCATTGTTTAAAATTTGAAAAGGTTCCAACAACCCAATATTTCTAAAACAGATATAGCATGGACATTCTATTAAAAAAGACTTTCAATTAAAAAAATAAAAGATTTTACATCCATTTTGATAACTATGCAGTGCTTAATGTCTCTTGATGAAGGTTTAAAAAGACCGGACATGCGAATAATAAAGTTTATACAATTAATGTGTCTATAGATAGAAATCACTAAAGAATGGATTGAAACTAATTCATCAACATAAAATAACTGAAAGAGCCCTTCAAACTTTGTTCCTTTTTAATAACTGTGAAATATTGCCACTCTATGTTTCAATCTCAACATCATCACTGTTACGGATGAAGTGCACTAATCAAAGGGCACAATCATGCAAAACAGGGTTCCCTCGATGTGGTTACAATATGTTAACAGAAGTTTATGTCATGCTTATAAATAAATAATAAAGTCAGAAGACATACGCTCTGGACGTGGTTCTTATGTATAGCGATACTATAAGGCTACGTACATGACTTTTAAAGAGCCATCGACAAAACTGATGGCACATCAAATAATTCAATATACTACTCTAACAAACACAAAAAGAGAAGAACTTCGTTTAATGAAAAAGAAGTATTTTGAATGGAGCATCACAACTTATTCTTCGTTAAGGACAAAATTATGAATTTTTCACATTTCTAAAATAACGCCAATAATCCAGCGTGCGGCAACTATCCTCGCTTCACGCTCAATAAAATATGGTATCTTTTGGAATAATTATCACAATGCAGTAACATTTTCAGTCACTTAGCTCAGAAGGATAAAATTAGATAGATTTTTGAAAGTACGATTTTTCAAAATTGTATGCCCTGTTGTTTACGGTTTTATTGATTCTGTGATATACCTTTTGGATCAACACTCATATACTTTTACAAAAAAAAGGACACGTTTAATCTTAAAAGCTTACCTTCAGTTGTCTCTTTCCTGTTGGACCAGTATCGAAACCATCGTGTCAGGTTTACCCAATTTTATGCAGAATGCATCAGCCTGTCTTTTTTTAACCTCGCCCCCGTGAAACGAAAATGCCATCCCATTGGTTCAGATTATTTTAATGCCGTATCACGCCTTAATTTTTGGAAATAAATGTGTGTCTGATTAAATAACATCGTATCTGGAATCTAGTTTTATTTTTGAGTGATAAACTAATACTGTTTTATTCTTATTTTTTAAATAAATATACATGTATGTCTGCAATCATTGCACATCTTTATCAAATGATCAATATGTTCATATATTTAGCCTCAAAACATTACTTGTTTTAATCAACAATGTACAATTATATTAAAATGGATTATCTTAAAAAATATTTATTTAATTACTCTTTTGTCAAAGACCATAAAATACATGTATAATTCATTGGCAATAGGAATTAATAAATCCATTGTTTGATATTGTTGCCGTCTGAATATTGACTTTTTTTGCAAGGTAAACATGGATGTTCACTTTCAGGCCACCTTAATTTAAAAAAAAAAAATGGCCGGAACACAGACGTACGTAATTCTTCAAATTTACGATTTCTCAAAGCTTTGATAATTGTACATTGAAATCTAGTTATCAACATTTATAAATGCTATACTGCATACGGTATTGTACAGGTATAGTTCAGTGGCTTCAGTGCAAATATATTTCTCATTTTTGTCAAAATGTTATGTTTATTTGATACATTATATTCTCACCAATGTTTGCAAAAAAAAAAAATAAATAAATGAAATAAAAAAAAATAAAAAACAACTTGTAAAATAAGCGTAACAATATGGTGGTATGCATATTCAAGAGACTATCAAACAAAAAACTAGCTGGTCAGTTTTTATAAACCATGTTTTGTTTTTAACTAAATATAACACTCTTAAAAAAGGTTTCACATTATAAGATGAAAACTTATATTTTTGAGAAATTTCCAAATACTAGCATACAAAATTTTGTAAATATTTTGAAAGGTCATTTGAAGAATAAATGTTTATTTATAATTTGTCCACAATTTGTGTAGAAAATCAATGACTATCATTTAACGACAATCATAAGATTTCCTTAAATCATTACATAGTCTGCAGTCAACAGGTACAACATATAATAAGAAAAGGGTTTAACGTTATTTCACGACATTTTCCTCAGAAATGTAGTATCATATGATAACGTATGTTTGTTATGATTAATGGAATTATGAACTACTTGCTTTCAACCTCCAGATGTATAAAGCAACATGTACTCAAATTAAAGGTGATAATAATTCTTAACTGTTTACCGAAACAAATGCGCGAGAAAACATCAATTTGTCAGTTTTATTTCTCGGCGTAAAGTGACAAAATTTCGTACTTGTGTACTTCATGTTGTGAATGTGAAAAAAACCCATGAACAGCGAAAAAAAGTATTTTTGAGTATAAGCCAATGTTAGTACTTTCTGACCATGGTTCAAAAGAAAAAAAAGAAAAAAAAACTTGAATCGGTCTCCTACGCTCGTGATGCATAAAAAAATGTTGAAAGGTATTATTATTATTATTATTATTATTATTATTATTATACAGGTTTTTTTCACGTTAAAGGAAGCTTGATGGCACATGAGTTGATGGGGGATGGGGTGGGGGATCGAAATATTACAGTATTTGGCAAGATTGCCAATGAATTTCTATTACTCATGCTGATACCAAGTATTGCTATCAGCAATAAATCTTAGACAAGCAGAACTAAAATTCGTCTGTCAAAAGATATAAAATGAAACAAAACACAAAAGAATCCGATGAAACGGATACCTGGGCTCCTCTTTCATAAATCTTGTTTGTGCGACGTTTTTAATGATTGTAAATTAGAGCGTGCCTGGTAAAATTTTGAATACTAAGATTTTATTCATTTGTATAATGTTTGTTATTAAAATGTGGTGGTCTGATAAATGCATTGAAAATGATTTAATTGTTTGTTTTTTTTTCAAAATAGTTCTGAAAGGAATGCAATTAAAAGGCATTGCACATTTTGAAGTTTGATACAATTTAAAAAAAAAAACGTGAAGTTTCCTAACGCAGAAATCATGTTCTAGTTCATGATCAATGTTAAAGACAACCGGTTATTGTATGAATTAAATTTCAATTAGTTTTGTTCAATTCTAATTTTTTCTAATTGCGTCTTTCTAACTTAAATCTCAGACGTTTTCATCAAAGCCCCTAATAACATAAAACATCGTCAAAATAGAGTTAAAAAATCTATTAAGAAGACCTTCAAGTGTTGTATTGCTAGTGAACCTCTAAGTCTAGAGTATTGCAAAACAGGTTTTAAATTTTCGGTACCATGATGGTTTAAATAACTGTGTTCCATTAATGAAAGTTTATCAGTATAGTGATACGTCTTTGTCATGTCCAGCACATGTATTAACAACTTGCTGTAGCTTAGAATGTCAAACAAGTTTTGTACTGGAGGTATTTTATGTTGAGACAGAGCGGTCTTTAGCGATAATCGACATACGATTGAATAAGTTTATCCTTGGACAGTTTATCAATATGTTGATATTTTGTTGTGTTAAATAATGAAAATAACTTGTTATAAATCAAAATATCTAAATCATTATATTTTACAGTCAGTGTATATTTTCCATTATGTTTGCATTGGGAATTTGCGACGTTCAATTTTCTATGAATACGCTTTGCTTATTCCTGTGCAATGAGCACAGATATAAACCTCTTCGCGTGTTTTGAGTATATTTATTTTTGTAAGATTAAATGATACTTTCAGTCTTATATAACCAATTTGATATTTAAAAAAAAGAAAAACAATCCTTTATATATATCCACTTCATAAAAAAATCTCCACAAAGCTTCTGGCACTATATGTTTTTGTCGCAGAAGCTAACTAAATAACATGGTAATATGGTTGTTCCAGGAATGTTTTATATCACTGACAGAAAGCGCAAATAATGGCTTTATAGCGGCGATACATAATATTTCATACAAATAGACATCAGTATAAAGATATAAATATAAACATTGAATGCTTATTTTTGGATGTCGTCGGTCCCTTGACAAACTAACAGGTGCATACATATTAAAATACCGCGATAACGCACGGTATCCATTTGGTGTGTCATAGGACCGACGACATCTAAAAATAAGTATTCAATGCTTAAATGTACTGGAGGTATTTTATGCTAAATCTGGATAGTATTTAACGAGTGAAAAGGTTCATTCTTTCTTGGCGTACACAATCTACTGGCTATGTACAGTATGATGTTGAATCCAATGTTTCTTTTAATGTTTTGGACATAGCTCTGCCAGTCTGTACACATGGTTTTGCGACGGCCGTATACAATCTAAAATGTGTAAGGTTGTTTAATAGGAAATGATGTAAAACTATTAATGCATAAGAGCAGCAATTTATATTCGAATGCAAACCGTAATCTGTCATACATTTCATTATGATTTTTATTCATCACTCACTACTTAAAGTTAAACAGCAAATATTATTAAAACAACATTGATACCAAAAGTTACATTATCCTCAAGCATCTGTCACTACCATCAGTTGGATCTGAAATTAAAAAAAAGGGAGAGTTCCAATATATTTTCCAAGACTACTCAGCTACAGTTACAAATTAACTCCAGTTATGCATTGAGACCTGGCAAACATATACAATTAGAATATTTTTTTTTTAATTTTGCATTTTTTAAAGTCATTAAGCAATGAAAAAAGAATAAACATTTTGAATATCATTTAGTATCATTGTTTTTGAAAAGGCTTGTTAGAATATGGATAAAAAATTGATAGTCGTCAATATCATTTCTACGGAAGCCCATTTAGGACCTATCAAAAAATATTTTTGAATTTGATATAACGAATTCTTGAATTTGTTAAAACGAATTTAAATCGTTATAACGAATTTTTGAATCCGTTTTAACGAATTAAATTTGTTCTAACAAATTTTAGGAATTCGTTTCAACGAATTTAATCTGTTATAACAAATTTTAGGAATTCGTTATTTCAACTTTTGAAATCTGTTTTAACAAATTAAATTTGAAATAACGAACTCTTGAATTCGTTATTTCAAAGATTTAATTCGTAATTTCGGTTTTTTAAAATCGGTTATAACCTATTTCATCCAATTTGTGGAAACAAATTTCATGGTTTGGGGAACATATTAAACGGGGCGGACTTCATTTGTTCCATATCGGCGTACGACGAAATGCGCCGATCAATTGATCGGCGTTAAACGGCGAAATGGTAAATGAAGTAAACTAGCGTAAAACAAAAGTGGAGGAACATATTGTCACAGCTGTTGCTGTAACCATGGTAACAGATGTAACAATTCCAAAAGACACCTTACTTTATCGGCTTTGCTAGAATTCATACATAAATAGGAACAAAATATTTAAGAACTGTATTATATGTAGCGATGCATTTCCACCAAAAATACAATATATACAGACTTGTTTCGACGGGTGTCTGCGCATAATTCCAAAAAATTGTTTGATTAATGCTATCAATCAATGGGCGTGCTGATTTATCAACATATATCATATATATATTGGGCTGGGTTATCACAGTAAAGAAACCTAAAAAAAAATATACATAATATTTTCAATGCCGTAGTCATGCATTATAACCAGGATGTGCACATGTGTGTACCAACTTTTCGGTAAACGTTTTGGAGGAAATTTGAAAGCTGTTTTGAGGAACTTCGAACTGATATTTCCGCAATTTAAAAAGCATAGGAAAATTCTATTTTTACATTATGAATGTTCATTAAAAGTGATAGGAATGTTGTGTACATTAGGTTTACACCAAAATGTTGAATAAATATTAGTATTTGAGAAAACAAATAGCAATGTTACAGGAAAACAACAGACACTTAGCATCGGAGTGGGGGAGTTGTGTGTGGAGTGGAGCAGGGGCAGTGGGGACGAGACTACCCCCTTCAGCACACTTTTCTTAAATTTACATATAAAAGGTGAATTAAGAAAGCGTCCCCCCCCCCCAAACACCAGTGTTTTGGGGACCAGGTAAAAACTGAAATGAAAGGGAGGAAATAAACTGTAAAATTGAAGTTAAGTGTTCACCTAACCCACTACCCCCACGGATTAGGATTTTTAAATGTTTAAATAGCATAGTGAACGTCACCAGGGTAAGTGTTTGTATCACCATGGTATGTATACCCATAACCTGGATCAATATTACGATGTGTGCCCATCACTTGGGTCTGCATACAAATAACCTGGGTCAGTGTACGTATCATCAGGGTCAGTATACGTATCACCAGGGTCAGTGATCGTATCATCAGGGTCTCTGTGCCCATCACCAAGTCAGTAGACATATCACCAGCAAGGTCAGTATACATATTACCAGGGTCTATGTGTCCATTACCAGGGTCTCAAAAACCTATATTGTGATAGGTATAGAGACCCAGGTGATGGGTATACTGATTCTGGTTACGCGTATACATGTACACTTGTAATTGGATACACTAACCTTGGTTATAGGTAAACTGACCCTGGTGATGGGTATACTGATTCTGTATATGGGTATACAGACGCTAGTGATGTGTACTCTGACCCTATTAATAAATACTAGTATACAGACCCCGGTGATAGGCATATAGACCCCGGTGAAATGTACACTGACCCTGGTGATAGGCATTGCGACCCTGGTGATGGTAACGTGGATTTCTGGCTATATGTAAATAGACCCTGGTAATGAGCACAAAGAAACATTGAAAAGAATTGAGACCCTAGTGTCGTGGTGATGGGTATACTGAATCTGGTTTTGCATAATATACAGACCCTGGTGATACATGTACGTACACCTACTCTGGTAATACGTACTCTGACCCTGGTGATGGGCACACATACCTTGGTGAGGGGTTATGGATAGAGCTACATGGGTCGGTGTCTTGACCACCCATACCCCTCCCCAATAACCCCAGTCCTCCTTACCTTGGATTTTTGTTTATACATTGAATTTAAGCGTATGTGTTTATAGAACCTGGTGAATGGAATATGGTATGAGATATAGTAATATTGGTTTATATATAAACCCAATTCTCTCTTACTGGTATATGTAAGGAAACTGTGATATTTTGTTCAGACAGGTGGCATCGTAAAAAAGTGAAAAGAGGGGGGGGGGATGGGGTTGGTGAATCGCCAAACAATTCTTGACATGCAAAAGAAAAATGTTTTTCAAAAATTCGAAAATTGTAGACCGTGGGGTTAGCTATAGAAATGGTAAGTTTACCTCAAACTTAAATTCCACTGTTTATTTCCTCCCAGTCACTTTCAATTTTTAACATGCTCCGAAAATGCTGGGAAAGGGGGGCAACTGCATGGGGACAGGCCCCTCCCTGCCACCCCCACCCACCCACCCGTTTGAAGCTACGTGTTTATTATTTTCATGTAACATTGCCTTTATTGTCCTCGCAAATATTTAAAACTTTTTTAAGTGTAAACCATTCCTATTATTTTTAATGACTATGATATATAAGTCACGGTTTTTTGTTTGTTGGTTTGGTTTTTTGTTTTGTTTTTTTAGCACCTATCGTCAGTTCGAAGTTCCTCTAAGAAGCTATCGAATTTCTTCCCAAACGTTTACGAATCCCGATGGAAAGTTGGTTCACGCATGCGCACATCCTGGTTATAATGCCTGGCTTTGTCATATAAAATATCATATTTATATTTTTCAAGTGTACTTTACTGTGATAACATTACAAATTAATTTTGAAACCTATAGGCCAATAAGTTCATAAAATATGAGCGACACAAAATGGGCGTGTCCTACAGCATAACCGAGAAACGGTATTTGCTGCAATAATACATATCTTGTGCTTTGCATGAAAAAAAAATTCAGTGGTTTTAAAATGTTGGTTTGAAGAGTTGAAATTGGAAATAATATAAATATAAGCAAAAAGGCATCATTCTTTGAATATTATTAGGTGATTATTTCGGTCGGAGCGTGCTTAGCAAATCTATCATCAAGCCCTTCAAGCTGTTTTGGATTTGAACACGCACCGACCAAAATAAATATGAATAATGCCCGTGCAAGCGTTTAAAGATATCGTATTCATCGGTAAAAGGCGACTAGAATAGCAAATTTTTAAAATAGACACTTTGAAGAGGCGTAACTCCATTATTTTTGCATCGATTTCGGTGCGGTTTTGCATTAAATTCTGGTAAATAAATTCTATGACATAAGTTCGACATTGGCTTGGCTGCAATTACCATATAATAAATCAGCATGCTTATCAATTAATAGTATTGACTAAACAATATTTTGGAATTGTTACATCTGTTACCATGGTTACAGCAACAGCTGTGACAATATGTTCCTCCACTTTTGTTTTTACGTTAGTTTACTTCATTAACCATTTCGCCGTTTAACGCCGATCAATTGATCGGCGCATTTCGTCGTACGCCGATATGGAACAAATGAAGTCCGCCCCGTTTAATATGTTCCCCAAAACATGAAATTTGTTTCCACAAATTGGATGAAATAGGTTATAACTGATTTTAAAAAACCGAATTTACGAATTAAATGTTTGAAATAACGAATTCAAGAATTCATTATTTCAAATTTAATTTGTTAAAACAGATTTCAAAAGTTGATAAAACGAATTAGCGAATTTGTTATAACAGATTAAATTCGTTGTAACGAATTCCTACAATTTGTTATAACAAATTAAATTCGTTATAACGGATTCAAAAATTCGTTATAACGATTTAAATTCGTTTTAACAAATTCAAGAATCCGTTATATCAAATTCAAATTTTTTTTTGATAGGTCCTAAATGGGCTTCCGTACATTTCAGTATTGTTTTTTCAAAATAATACACATAAACGTGGCTATGGTTTGCTTTCTTTAGATATGACATTCTTTACAGCAAACTGTATAGAAAATAAAGACATAAATATATCTGAATATTTGGGGACGATAAAAAGAGATTGTTCCTTAAATATATATGCAGTGATTACTTACTCCAGACCAGAATATTTTGGTGTTTGGATCTAAATATCAAGGACAGCCCAGTTAATAGCTTTTTGAGACTTTTTTTTACTTGATTAAAATACACACATACGGGATAAGAGTACATGTTTTAAACTGATATAGATGACCCATTGCAGACAGTCTTAGTTTCCGAACAGTTATTGTTGAAAACTCAAGGATAAGAAAGACGATAATGCTTGAATTAATAGACTGTCGCTTCGTCGGGCGTTCAGAATGTAACACGATCAAGATTTCTTTTGAACGTGAATAGAAACATTTGAGGTAGAGTATCAGATAGTCAAGCTGGCTTTTTAAAAGTCATTGTAATGAAAATAAAAACGTAACTTACTCCTATTACATATCAAGATTTTCTTTCTTTCTCTACCAGGGCAAGGTTGTCGTAAAATTAATTCTATATTCGTGTGAAACAAAATTACTCCAGGTCTGTTACAATGTTAAAAGTGGAACGAAAGGTTTATAAATCCTAATCATTGCACAATATTGAACTGGCAAAAAGTAAAGAATTAACTGTAACATTCAATGAAACAAAAGTATTTGGGCATTTCATGACCCTTCGTCTGGTAATTGTGTTTGCTTAGTTTTTGTCTCTTCAAGCAGTTCATTATCACATCAGAGTTTATCCTTTGAAGAATTAAAATATCTTCTGACCTTAATGACACTACTAAGGGTTTTAATGTGGTAGTTGATTATATGCTGTTGTTCAAATGGATTCACTATTGTGATTATGTTTTCAATAATTAACTTAAAATGTACTGGACTTCCTTAAAATATATAATAATTCCTTATTTCAATTTGAATAATTGTTTAATGTTAAAAAACATACTTTGAAGATTTGAAAGTTTATCTATACTCTTAAATAGCATACAACATCGTGCAATCATTACTATAAGGGGAAAAAATTAAGTTCACTTTTATTTGTACATAAGGGTTTTTCATGTATACAACGACGGTACATCAAGATCCCTGACAGTCGGTAAAAGTTTATTTAAGGAGTCTTATACTTCTTATTATAAGAAATTCATGAAATTTCGACACGGGCAACCAGATCGTATATCCAAATGATTCTAATAGTTAAATCAAACTTGACTTACGCATTTTTGCATAAATGTCAGGTCAATGTCACTACCTTTTTCCTCAACTTAAAGGAGGCAAAAATAAATGTAGTTCTGTGCAGTTATGTAGACATCTGATTAAGATATGAAGATTCTATTCTTCAATGAAATGATAACATATAAAAATGTATATCAGCTTATACTACTAAATTGAAATAAACATTTAAACTAAAATTGATATTCCTTAGCACGCATTTCCTCTATTTCTTATGCTTTCAACATTAAAACATTTCTGATTGTGTGTGTGTGTGTGTGTGTGTGTGTGTGTGTGTGTGTGTGTGTGTGTGTGTGTGTGTGTGTGTGTGTGTGTGTGTGTGTGTGTGTGTGTGTGTTTGTAAGCACCTGAATACCACTACACGAGTATGAATACACACGTTTTATCCCACTACATTTTTTCTTCCCACTACATGCACCCGTGTAGTGGGAAGTAAAATCGTTCGGAAACGTTATTTCTCATCGTACTTGATTCATAAAATATAAAATCGTACTATGTTTGGGTTTCCGGTGTGTATGTGAATTTTTTGACACGCATCGTGGAGTCCATAAGAGTACTTTACACACTTTCCTCCATTGGATATAAATAGCGCATGCGCAATCGGAACTTCCTACTCGAAGATGGAAATAATTGTTTACAGTAAGTATCATTTTTTCTTCGATATCTAGGTAATTATATCATTCTATTCTAATAGATAAATCTGGTAAACGACTATAACAAGGTCAGGCATTGTCTTTCCTGTTAAGTTTTTCACTGATAAGAGAACACGAGATCTAATTTTGACATCATGCGAATGCCATATTCATAATCAAAGAACAGTGAAGAAGGGATCGTAACTTATTTAGAATTAAAAGGTGTCTATTTTATTTCAAGATTTATTTAATTATGAAACAGATTATTACTTATATTTTAAGGGATATATCAGTACCTTCTTAGTGGCCGAAATTCGGCCCCATTCCTAATCAGAAATAGGTGATATTTCCTCAATTTAGCGGTATTTTTTCCCAACTGGTTAACACTGAGTCTATATTTAATTCTTTTAAATAAATAATATGTATTAAAAGCAAAATATGTGATCTTTTAACCTCAATCAGCATAGCTTTTATCATAATACCTGTTTATAAACATTCTGTAAACAATGCCAACTTTTAATCCTAATTTCCTCTATCTTTCTAAAAATCATAATGCTGTGTTCTGTGGAATCGTTATGCTGTTTCCACATACATGTACTTGATTGATATACCTTTTCAATTGTACAATTTCATTAAAAATACGGATGAATTACGTTACATAATTATATTAATACAAACATATTAGGAAAAGTAACTTTAAAAAAGTGATTTAGTAGGAAATACTGATTTTTATCATTAAAATGAAAAGTATGAGTTTTCTCATGGGGTTAAATTTCAAAATAAATGATATTTACTTAAGCTACTGGTGATTATTTCTTAATATTAGTACAATCTGAGATAAATTTGGGTACAGATAATGATCCAAAAAGATTTAGAGGGTTTCCTAAGTGATTAAGTGTACAGATTGGTTTTAGAACGTTAAAATGAAAAGTACAGGTTTCCTCATTGGGGTCTAAGTTAATAGGAAAGGATTTTTACTTAAACTATTGATGATTATTTCTTAACATTAGTGTAGTTTAGGATAAATTAGGGTACAAATATTGATTGAAAAAGATTTAGATGGTTTCCTAAGTGAATAAGTATACTGAATTCATAACGTTTAAATTAAAATTATGGGTTTCTTCCTGGGAGTCTAAGTTCATTAAAAAAGGATTTTTACTTCAACTAATGGTGATTATTTCTTAGTATTAGTGTAATTTAAGATAAATTAGGATACTAATATTGATTTAAAAAATTTAGGGGGGGTTTCCTAAATAAATACTTTACTGATTTTAGAACGTTAAAATGAAAATTAAGGGTTTCCTTATGGAAGTCTAAGTTCAATAGGAAAGGATTTTTACTTAAACTAATGATGATTAATTCATAGTATTAGTGTAATTTAGGATAAATTAGGGTACAAATATTGATTGAAAAAGATTTAGGGGGTGTCCTAAGTGATCAAGTATACTGATTTTATGACGTTAAAATGAAATGTATGGGTTTCCTCATGGGAGTCTAAATTTAACAGAAAAGGATTTAACTTACACTAATGGTGATTATTTCTTAACATTAGTGTAGTTTAGGATAAATTAGGGTACAACTATTGATTGAAAAAGATTTAGATGGTTTCCTAAGTGAATAACTATACTGAATTCATAACGTTTAAATTAAAATTATGGGTTTCTTCATGGGAGTCTAAGTTCAATAGGAAAGGATTTTAATTAAACTAATGGTGATTATTTCTTATATTAGTATTAGTGTAATCTAAGATAAATTAGGATACTAATATTGATTTAAAAAATTTAGGGGGGGTTTCCTAAATAAATACTATACTGATTTTAGAACGTTAAAATGAAAATTAAGGGTTTCCTTACGGAAGTCTAAGTTCAATAGGAAAGGATTTTTACTTAAACTAATGATGATTAATTCATAGTATTAGTGTAATTTAGGATAAATTAGGGTACAAATATTGATTGAAAAAGATTTAGGGGGTGTCCTAAGTGATCAAGTATACTGATTTTATGACGTTAAAATGAAATGTATGGGTTTCCTCATGGGAGTCTAAATTTAACAGAAAAGGATTTAACTTACACTAATGGTGATTATTTCTTCACATAAGGGTAGTTTAGAATAAATTAGGGTACAACTATTGATTGAAAAAGATTTAGATGGTTTCCTAAGTGAATAAGTATACTGAATTCATAACGTTTAAATTAAAATTATGGGTTTCTTCATGGGAGTCTAGGTTCAATAGGAAAGGATTTTTACTTAAACTAATGGCGATTATTTCTTAGTATTAGTGTAATTTAGGATAAATTAGGATACTAATATTGATTTAAATAATTTAGGGGGGATTTCCTAAATAAATACTATACTGATTTTAGAACGTTAAAATGAAAATTAAGGGTTTCCTTATGGAAGTCTAAGTTCAATAGGAAAGGATTTTTACTTAAACTAATGATGATTAATTCATAGTATTAGTGTAATTTAGGATAAATTAGGGTACAAATATTGATTGAAAAAAATTTAGGGGGTGTCCTAAGTGATCAAGTATACTGATTTTATAACGTTAAAATGAAATGTATGGGTTTCCTCATGGGAGAAGAAATAAAACAGAAAAGGATTTAACTTACACTAATGATGATTATTTCTTATTATTAGTGTAGTTTAGAAAAAATTAGGGTACAAATATTGATTGAAAAAGATTTAAGGGGTTTCCTAAGTGATTTAGTATACTGATTTAAGAGCGTTAAAATGAAAAATATAAGTTTCCTCATGGGGGTCTAAGTTCAATAGGAAAGGATTTTTACTTAAACTAATGATGATTATTTCTTAACATTAGTGTAGTTTAGGATAAATTAGGGTACAACTATTGATTGAAAAAGATTTAGATGGTTTCCTAAGTGAATAACTATACTGAATTCATAACGTTTAAATTAAAATTATGGGTTTCTTCATGGGAGTCTAAGTTCAATAGGAAAGGATTTTTACTTAAACTAATGGTGATTATTTCTTAGTATTAGTGTAATTTAAGATAAATTAGGATACTAATATTGATTTAAAAAATTTAGGGGGGGTTTCCTAAATAAATACTATACTGATTTTAGAACGTTAAAATGAAAATTAAGGGTTTCCTTATGTAAGTCTAAGTTCAATAGGAAAGGAGTTTACTTAAGCTTATGATGATTAATTCATAGTATTAGTGTAATTTAAGATACATTAGGGCACAAACATTGATTGAGAAAGATTTAGGGGGTTTCCTAAGTGATCAAGTATACTGATTTTATAACATTAAAATGAAAATTATGGGTTTCCTCATGGGAGTCGAAATAAAACAGAAAAGGATTTAACTTACAATAATGATGATTATTTCTTATTATTAGTGTAATTTAGAATAAATTAGGGTACAAATATTGATTGAAAAAGATTTAAGGGGTTTCCTAAGTGATTTAGTATACTGATTTAAGAGCGTTAAAATGAAAAATATAAGTTTCCTCATCAGGGTCTAAGTTCAAAAGGAGAGGATTTTTACTTAAACTAATGATGATTATTTCTTAACATTAGTGTAGTTTTGGATAAATTAGGGTACAACTATTGATTGAAAAAGATTTAGACGGTTTCCTAAGTGAATTAGTATACTGAATTCATTACGTTTAAATTAAAATTATGGGTTTCTTCATGGGAGTCTAAGTTCAATAAAAATGGATTTTTACTTCAACTAATGGTGATTATTTCTTAGTATTAGTGTAATTTAAGATAAATTAGGATACAAATATTGATTTAAAAAATTTAGGGGGGGTTTCTTAAATAATACTATACTGATTTTAGAACGTTAAAATGAAAATTAAGGGTTTCCTTATGGAAGTCTAAGTTCAATAGGAAAGGATTTTTACTTAAACTAATGATGATCAATTCTTAATATTAGTGTAATTTAGAATAAATTAGGGTACAAATATTGATTGAAAAAGATTTAAGGGGTTTCCTAAGTGATTTAGTATACTGATTTAAGAGCGTTAAAATGAAAAATATAAGTTTCTTCATTGGGGTCTAAGTACAATAGGAAAGGATTTTTACTTAAACTAATGATGATTATTTCTTAACATTAGTGTAGTTTAGGATAAATTAGGGTACAAATATTGATTGAAAAAGATTTAGGGGGTGTCCTAAGTGATCAAGTATACTGATTTTATAACGTTAAAATGAAATGCATGGGTTTCCTCATGGGAGTCTAATATAACAGAAAAGGATTTAACTTACACTAATGGTGATTATTTCTTAGTATTAGTGTAATTTAGAATAAATTAAGGTACAAATATTGATTGAAGAAGATTTAAGGGGTTTCCTAAGTGATTTAGTATACTGATTTAAGAGTGTTAAAATGAAAAGTATGAGTTTCCTCATGGGGGTCTAAGTTCAATAGGAAAGGATTTTTACTTAAACGAATGATGATTATTTCTTAACATTAGTGTAGTTTAGGATAAATTAGGGTACAAATATTGATTGAAGAAGATTTAAGGGGTTTCCTAAGTGAATAACTATACTGAATTCATAACGTTTAAATTAAAATTATGGGTTTCCTCATGGGAGTCTAAGTTTAATAGGAAAGGATTTTTACTTGTACTAATGATGAATATTTCTTACCATTAGTGTAATTTAGGATAAATTAGAGTACAAATATTGACGAAAATTTTTTTAAGGGGTTTCCTAAGTGAAAACATACTGATTTTAGAACGTTAAAATAAAAAGTATATGGTTTTCCTCTTGGGGGTCTAAGTTCAATAGAAAAGAACTTTTACTTAAACTAATGGTGATTATTTCTTAGTGTTAATGTAGTTTAGGATAAATTAGGGTACAAATATTGATTGAGAAAGATTTTAGGGGTTTCCTAAGTGAATAAGCTGTATACTGATTTTAGAACGTTAAAATGAAAATTATGGGTTTCCTCAAGGGAGTCCAAGTTCAATAGTTAAGAATTTTTACTTAAACAAATGATGAATATTTCTTAGCATTGGTGTAATTTAGAATAAATTAGGGTACAAAAATTGACTGAAAAAAAATTTAAGGGGTTTCCTAAGTAAAAACATACTGATTTTAGAACGTTAAAATAAAAAGTATGGTTTTCTTCATGGGGGTCTAAGTTCAATAGGAAAAAACTTTTACTTAAACTAATGGTGATTATTTCTAAGTGTTAATGTAGTTTAGGATAAATTAGGGTACAAATATTAATTGAAAAAGAATTAAGGGTTTCCCTAGTGATTAAGTATACTGATTTTATAACATTAAAATGAAAAGTATGAGTTTCCTCATGGGAGTCCAAGTTCAACAGGAATGGATTTTGACTTAAACCAATGGTTATTTTTTTCTTAGTGTTTATGTAATAAAGTATAAATTAGGGAATAATTATTGACTGAAAAATATTTAGGGGGTTTCCGAAGTGAATAAGTATACTGATTTTAGAACGTTGAATGAAAATTATGGGTTTCCTCGTGGGAGTTTAAATTTAACAAGAAAGGATTTTACCTAAACTAGTGGTGATAATTTTTTAGTATTAGTGTAATTAAAGATAAATTAGGGTACAAATATTGATTGAAAAAGATTTAAGGGGTTTCCTATGTGATTAAGTATACTGAGTTTAGAACGTTAAAATGAAAAGTGTGGGTTTCTTCATGGGGGTCTAAGTTCAACAGGAAAGGATTTTTACTTACACTAATGGTTATTTTTTCTTAGTATTAGTGTAATTTAGGATTAATTAGGGTACAAATATTGTTTGAAAATGATTTAAGGGGTTTCCTAAGTGATTTAGTTTACTGATTTTATAACGTTAAAATGAAAAGAATGATTTTACTCATGGGTGTGTAAGTTCAAAAGGAAAGGATTTTTACTTAAACTAATGGTAATTATTACATAGTATATGTGTAATTTAGGATAAATAAGGGTACAAATATTGATACAAATAAATTAGGGAGTTTCCTTAGTGATCAAGTATACTGAATTTATAGCGTTAAAATTAAAAGTATAAATTTACTCATGGGGGTCTATTAAGTTCAACAGGAAAGGATTTTTACTTAAACTAATGGTGAATATTTCATAGTGTTAATGTAATTTAAGACAAATCAGGGTAGAAGTAAAGATCCAAGAATATTTATGAGGTTTTTGGAGTGAATAAGTAAACTGAATTTTTAACGTTGAAATGAAAAGCATGGGTGTCCTCATGGAGGTCTATTTAGTTCAATAGGAAAGGATTTTTATTTAAACTATAATGGTGATATAGGTTTTTTTTTTTAATAATCAATTACATGTACATAATGTATACTGATTTTTTCAAGTTAAAAGCAAAAGATATTGGTTTCCTCATGGGGGTCCAATACTTTACAAAAGGATTATTTTATATACTCACAGTGATTATTTCGTTGCATTAATGAACTCAACATGTAACCAATATTATTCTTCTTTTTTACATTTTCTTTTAGAGACTCAAAACCAAAAATTTGATGCAGATGTTGGATATTGTGCTTTTCCAGGTAATGAACAATTTTTTTCTTACTGTAAACAAACACATGCTTAAGGGAAAAAAAGAAAGAGGGATATAGAAGAGAAAGAAACTTTATTTGTACTTTAGTGTCTATGAGTAATACTTTTACATTTGATCTGAGTGAGCTGAATTAAATTCTTTATATAATTATATATTCCTGTATACAATATAATTATATGATTATTAAGAAATTAAGAATGAACAATTAATTGTGAATGATACTATGCATATCTGAAATTTTTCTACATTTTCTTTTAAGAGAAATGGCCCAAAATGGAAAGCATCTGCAGACAATGACTGATATGTTTTTTGATGCAGATGTTTAAAGTGATGCTTTTGAAGGTATCAGTATAATTTTTGTTACTTATTGTAAACAACTAACTATTACAAATAATAACAGAAAAAGAGAAATGCTATGTGTGTGTGCGTGTGAGAGAGAGAAAAAGAGTGAGAGAGAGAGAGAGAGAATTAGATTGAAGGGGAGAAATAGTGAGATGACTTAATACAACTAATTTGTATAAATGAAGTAATTTTTCTATTTAGATATTTTACCTGAATGTCACTACATGCATGTAAATAACTAAATGTGATGTCACTTTGAAAGAGAGAGAGAGAAGTCGATAGACACTAAGTTTGATTTAAAGAAATTAGATTGGAAGGGAGAGAGGAAGAGAGAGAGAGAGAGAGGAATTATTGAAAAAAAAATGAAGCATTTTTTCTATTTGGATATAATACATGAATGTCACTACATATGTGTAAATAACTAAATGTAATGTCTATTTGAAAAAAAGTCAGAAAACTTGATAGAAAATAAGAAACAAAGGAATTAGATTGGAATGGAGAGAGGAAGTGAGAGGACTTATTAAAACTTTTTGTTTTAAGTGAAGCAATTTTTTTCTATGGAGATACTTTACCTGAATGTCACTACAAGTGTGTAAATAACTAAATGTTATGTCAATTTAAAAAAGAGAGACAGATAACTTAATAGAAAATATGAAAAAAGAAATTGGATTGGAAGGGAGAGAAGAAGATAGAGGACATGTTTTTTTGTTCAAATGAAGCAATTTTTTCTTTAAAAATGTTTGCCTGAATGACACCACATGAGTGTAAATAACTAAATGTGGTGTTAATTTTAGAGAGAGAGAGAGAGAGAGAGCGAGAGAGAGAGAGAGAGAGAGAGAGAGAGAGAGAGAGAGAGAGAGAGAGAGAGAAAAGTTGATAGAAACTAAGCTTGATTTAAAGGAATTAGATCAGAAGGGAGAGAGGAAGGGAGAGGAATTATTAACTTAAAATAAAGCATTTTTTTTTTCAATTTAGATATTTGACCTGAATGTCACTACATGTGTGTGTAAATAAGTAAATGTGAAGTGTATTTGAAAAAGTCAGAGAAATAGATATAAATTTAGAGATAGAAGAATTAGATCAGAAGAGAGAGAGAAAGTGAGAGGACTTATTACAACTTTTTGTTTAAGTGAAGCACTTTTTTTCTATGGAGATACTTTACCTAAATGTCACTACATGTGTGTTAATAACTAAATGGAATAGCAATTTGAGAGAGAGAGAGAAAGAGAGAGAGAGAGAGCTTATTAGAAAATAAGAGAGAAAGAAATCAGTTCGATAGAGAGAGAGAGAGAGAGATAGATAGAGGATGTTTTAAAACTTTTTATTCAAATGAAGCAAATTTTTTCATTTGACATTTTTAGCCTGAATGTCACTACATGAGTGTAAATTACTAAATATGATGTTAATATGAGAGAGAGAGAGAGATGTCAATAAGAAATAGAAGATAAAAAAGTTAGAGTGGAGGGGAGAAAGGAAGTGAGATGACTTAATGGAACTTTTTTGTATAAATGAAGTAATTTTTCTATTTAGATACTTTACCTGAATGTCACTAAACACGTGTAAATTACTAAATGTGATGTCAATTTGAAAGAGAGAGAGAGAGGTTGATAGACACTAAGTTAGATTTAAAGGAATTAGATCAAAAGGGAGAGAGGAAGGGAGAGGAATTATTAACATTTTGTTTAAATAAAGCATGTTTTTCAATTTAGATATTTGACCTGAATGTCACTACATGTGTGTAAATAACTAAATGTGATGTCTTTTTGAAAAAAGTCAGAGAAATAGATATAAATTTAGAGATAAAGGAATTAGATCGAAAGGGAGAGAGGAACTGAGAAGACTTATTACAACTTTTTCTTCAAAGGAGGTAATTTTTTGTTATTAATTGAGATACCTTTACTGAAAGTCAGTACATGTGTGTTTATAACTAAATGTAATGTCAATTGGAAAATAGAGAGAGAATTTAATAGAAAATAAGAGAGAAAGAAATCAGTTCGGTAGAGAAAGAGAAAGATAGAGGAAGTATTAAAACTCTTTGTTCAAATTAAGCAATTTTTTCGGTTGAATTTTTTTTGCCTGAATATCACTACATGAGTGTCAATTACTAAATGTGATGTTAATATGAGAGAGAGAGAGAGAGAGAGAGAGAGAGAGAGAGAGAGAGAGAGAGAGAGAGAGAGAGAGAGAGAGAGAGAGAGAGAGAGAGAGAGAGAGAGAGAAAGACTAAGTTAGATTTAAAGGAATTATATCAAAAGGGAGAGAGAGAGAGAGGAAGAGAGAGGAATTATTAAAATTTTGTTTAAGTAAAACATGATTTTCAATTTAGATATTTGACCTGAATGTCACTACATGGGTGTAAATAACAAAATGTGATGTCTGTTTGAAAAAGTCAGAGAAATTGATAGAAATTAAGAGATAAAATAATTAGATTGAAAGGGAGAGAGGAAGTGAGAGGACTTTTTACAGCTTTTTCTTCAAAGGAGGTAATTTCTTTTTTATTTATTGAGATACTTTACCTGAATTTCACTATGTGTGTGTAAATAATGAAAAGTAATGTTCTTTTAAAAGAGAGAAAGAAGTTGATAGAAAATAAGTTAAAGATAAAGAAATTAAAGCGGAAGAGAGAGAGAGGAAGTTAGAGGACTTATTAAAACATTTTGTTTAAACCAAGGGTTTTTTGTCTTATTGAGATACTTTACCTGAATGTCACTACATGTGTGTAAATAACTAAATGTGATGGCAATTAGAGAGAGAGAGAGAGAGAGAGAGAGAGAGAGAGAGAGAGAGAGAGAGAGAGAGAGAGAGAGAGAGAGAGAGAGAGAGTCAGTGAAATTGAAACAAAGTTAGAGACAACGACATTTTGCACAAGGTAGAGAGGGAGTGAGAGGACTTATAAAAGAAATGTGTTCAAATGAGAGAGAGAGAGAGAGAGAGAGAGAGAGAGAGAGAGAGAGAGAGAGAGAGAGAGAGAGAGAGAGAAAGATCATGTAGAACATAACAACAGCAGCAATATTTGAACACTTTTATAAAGGTCAATTATACATTTCTAAAAACTTCCTTGTATAACAAAACATAACCTTTTTTTATAAAAGTAAAACAAAGTAAACAAAATGTTTTTTTATGTTTATTGTTGTCTTATGCTTTCAGGAAAAATATCCAAGCTAAATGAGGTGTCCTGAGAAAAGTGTTTGTCTCAAATGGAAAAACCATTGTCTAAGATTATACATATTAAGGTAAATGTATAAATTAAATGTTATTTCTTAAAAAGAAATAAGCATGAAAGAGAGAGAGAGAGAGAGAGAGAGAGAGAGAGAGAGAGAGAGAGAGAGAGAGAGAGAGATGAAGAGAGAGGGGAGAAATAAAAAAAAAGAGAAAGAGAATACAGAGAAAACCGCTTTTAGTTTTCATCAATATGAAGTTAATTCATCATTGATACACTTTTCCTGAATGTCACTAGATGTGTGTAAAAAAGGGATAACAGCATGAAACTGAGATATGGCATTAAAAAAATTGAGAGATAGGGAAAAGTTAAAATAGATAGAGAGGGAGATAGTGTGTGAATTTAAAGTTTAAAGTGAATTTTTAACTTAATGCCTCTACATGTGTTTTTCATTGATAGTTATGAGAGAGAGAGAGAAACAGAGAGAGAGAGGGAGACAGAGATACAGAGAGAGAGAGAGAGACAGAGAGAGAGAGAGAGAGAGAGAGAGAGAGAGAGAGAGAGAGAAGTGATACCTTTTAGTATTGCATAAAATCTGAAAAAAGTACATTTAAAAGTCTTGCTTTACAAAGATGAAACACATTCTCAGAATTTATATTTTGACAAGTATTTTTGTGTTGCAGCACCAGTGTTCAGACATAGGTTAACTTCCTAGATAGACGATTGAGGACCAATAGTGTCAACGGAAAAAAATCCACGCCATGAATATTGCTTTAATCAATACTGGTTTAGAAATGATAATGAAACTCTGGTACATTTTTTATTGATCGTGTGGTTTTCATGTATTCTCCCAAAAATGAAGATATGAGAGAATTATTACACTTTTTACGTGTACATGTACGTGTAAATTCAGTAGCATTGAAAGTTGGGTTATACAATGTACATATTTTGCTGTTTAAATGTTCCTAAACGATCATATTGCCTTGTTCATATTAATATCTAAATGTTTTAGTAATACTCAATAAAAAGTCAGAGTCTAATGTAATGTCTTAATTACTTTCATAATCATTGATATTCATTTTTATTTAATGTATCAACATCACTACGTCAAAAAATACATGCGCGGATCCAAAAAGAATTCCAGGGGGGTCGGACGGTTATTTGAGTTTGTCGGGGGTGGGGGGGAGGGTCCAATGCATATTTTTGGTAATTTTATAATGTAATTTAAAGAAATTTTAATTTTGCAAGGGGGGGGGGGTTCAGACCCCCCTGACCTCCCTCTAGATCCTAGCATGAAATAAGCTTAGCTAATGCATGATCTTGTTTTTGTATATGCCTTGCAATATTATGTAGAAATAATCAATGTGATTGAGCATTTTGGTGGGAATAATTGCATGAATTTTTATATCATAATCTGTAATTTCACCATTAAAACTAGTGCTCTACTCAGAAGTTGTGCCGTCATTCTGTCTTTAAATAACCATACAGCTTTGGCTGAAAATGAAAGATGATGGGTGATTGTATATGCGTGTGATATACATGTACATGTAGGTAGAAGGGGCCTGTGATAGGATTTCTCTTTCAATAACTAAACTGCCACAGTCCATTAGTTGTTCTAATAACAACATTCGGTTTTAGCTATTCAAAAATCAAGAAAATAATTGAAAAACAAATAATTGGGTTTATTCAAAGATTTATAGGTTTGTTACATGCACTTTGAAATATTTCGCACTTTGAAAAAAATTCAAAGTGTGTTACTAGTAATTTTGGAACCAGTTAAACGCGCTTTTATTTATTTTTTCAAAGTGCGTTGATATCGTCGATATTATAAAAAACTGTTCAGGATTTGGTCCAAATAATTGATACTTTTATTGACATACAATAACTGATTGTTTTAACCTTGGTTTGATATTGTTTAGCTCAATGGGATATATTTAAAAAAGAAGAACCCAATGCATTCTCAGCTTACTTTATAAACAGTTTCTCGATTAGAATTTTTTTCTCATAAGCTTACGTAGTTTGACAATTTACACAAGAACAAATCAGGAGTTTTAAATTATCCAAATATGACATAAACTGCATCGCGTAGCAATTGCCTTTTTCCTTTTTTGTCTAGGCAGCAAAATTAATGTACTTCTTATCTGATACATTGAGCTATGTCAGAAACGTTTACTTCAAGTTGCTGAATATCATACGTTTTGGATAGAAAGATAAGGGGTAGGCAACCTTCTTCCTGAAATCAATTACTAGTAAATGATGCACTTGTAATTGACCTGTATGATTGGTTAACCCACACCCACCCCCGTTCTCAAAGACGGTTAATGAGATTTACTAATGTTAACAATTCATCATACAATCAGCAAATTAGAAATTCAATTCCAGATTTTTCTATTTTAACATATTTTTTTAAAGTGCGTTAAGTGTTTCGATAATAAAAAATGTTGAAGTTCCTTCATAACGCACTTTGAATTTTTTTTTTTCAAACTGCGTTAGCTTAGTCCTAAGTTTAACGCGTTTTATTTTTTTTAAGTGTGTACTTTTCTCAAAGTGCGTTGCCACATACGTTATTTAAAATCCACTATAAATCACAAAACTTGTGTGCTATAATTCTTTAGAAACTGTACAAAGAATGTATGGTGTATCAAATCATTTGATAATGAGAGGATGAGATAAATAAGTAAAATTAATGTAAGTAGTCAGTTTCATGTGTGTATTTCAAACCTGACAATGTAGTGAGAATCATGTGTGTCTAACTGGTGGGTCACGTGGTCTGATGTAGTGGAGTTCAGGGGAAAACCCAAATTTTTAATATAATGAATTTACGAATTATCAGCCCCCTAGGCTAATAAGAGTAGACAGTCTTTTATAAATTTGCTCAATTTTTTTCTTCACGACCCTTAGAAAATAGTGTAGTGACTTTCTGGTGAAAAGTCATGTGTAGTGAGTTTCATGTCTTTACGAGTATGTGTGTGTGTGTGTGTGTGTGTGTGTGTGTTTTGTGGCTTTTTTAAAATCACAAATCAATGTATAGAATGGGCGCTTTAAAAAGCTTATAAAAATGTAATTTGATATGCAACTCATATTTTAAAAACATTCTGAAACCCAAATATCATATTATCAGTTGTCAGTATTTAAAAATTCCAGCAATAATGTTATTCTTTATTATTAAACATGCTAAAACAGATTCATTAATCTACAGCGATTCTGAATTGCAAAACATGTGATATTTTCCTACGCCAATATTCGGCTAAAAATGAAGTCCTTGTTAGATTCTAAACATTGATTATTATTTCTATGCCAAGTTGTATGATAGTGAAAAAGAAAGAATAATATACTATTTCAATATCCTTTCATCTTGATTTGATGAACCGTTAATCAAATTTACGTTTGAAAACCAGAAAACACTCCTTCCTTAAGACAAAGGTATACACATTTGTATTTTGTCAGAATTACTACAAAGCTTTAAGTGCATATGAACACTAAATCAAATTCGAAATCGATTGGCATTAACTGTAAACCTACTAGGCATCGTTACATCCTGTTTATATCTCCCCTAGTAAATATGATTGTTTGGGAGCATTTACTTTGAAATCATGTCATATTTACAAAAACCTTTGGGTATTACATGTATTAATGTCTTTATAGTGTCATTGTTTTGATCACCCATCACTAAACGAAGCCGGTTTGCTGCTTTAGATACCAAAACCTACAATATTGTTCATGCTTTTTTGACATTGCGCTTTAAGTGAATGGAGTCATCATTTTTGTTCCAAGACTGCTTACAGTTTCAAACTATTTTCCATTTTGTATTGAACTCTGGCAAAAATAGATACGTTGTGATAACACAACACAACACAACACAACATGGTCTTGATCTCTTAGACATGCATTACACTTATCTCAGTAAATTGTGCAGTTTTAAGCTCTTTTTTCTTCATTGCATGTTGATAATTATTAGATGTTTATTTTTAGTTATAAGTAGTTTGTGATTGCGATGAAATATATTTTAAGCAAATTCAAAAAAATGTTTTGGGGATACGCGTGAATCGACCAAGTGACAATATAACGAAAAAAGAAATGCTGGAAAGTGATGCATTAATATTTAATATACTTTTATCAGATAAGACGTTGCTTGATGACACGCAGAAATGTAAGGAATGTAAAGAAATTATTCGTATGTTACTTGGGTGGGATCGAAATATTATAGTATTGGTCAAGATTGGTAAGTTTATGACAAAATTCTTCCTTATTCAAATTCGTGTTGCTATTAAACACAAATATTTGAGAGCAGTACCAAAACTCACCTGAATACTGTCAATTTTTTTTTTAAAAACATACAGAAAACAAAAGATTTCGAAGAAACAAAGACTTTTGTCCCTGTATTATCTATCTTATATTTGCGATGTTTTTAAAGATAAACCTAAAAGTTTGTAAATTATTGCATGGCTTTTAAAATCGTAAATATTTTGTTGCAATTTATTGGTATAATATTACAAGACATGTTATAAAAATGAAGTAGTATAAAAAAATGAATCCTTTAAGGCACGCAAATCAAAAACAAAATATGTAAAGATAAAAAAAATGACGTTAGATGAAATCAGAAAAACAAAAATATCATGGTTATTTGAGTTTGCCAGGGAATGCTCGATGCATATTTAATGATAATTATACCCGCACTTACTAAAGAAAGTTCGGGTATATTGTTGTTACCCTGTTCCGTCCGTCCGTCCATCCGTCCGTCTGCCATGTTTTACTTTATCAAACTGCTCTTACATCTTATAAACCAGCAAACTGAACTCTTGGAGTTTGATTTGGGGTATCATGTTATTTGTAAAAAGGTTTCAAAAATTCTGTCAGTCCTGGGGGTAAAAAAATTGGTAAAAAATGTCGTTTTTTCACAAAAAACCTTCTCCCTCGAACTCCTCCTACATTTTCAACAGTAGAAAAATCATCTTTTGGAATATGTTTTAGGGTATCCTACAGATGCGCAATAAGGTTTCGGAATTTTCAATTTTGTCCTGGGGGTCATTTAATGGCGGAAAAATGACGTGTTTTTTATTTCAAAAAAACTGGTTTCAAAAACGTCATTTTTTTGGCAGTAGCCAAATGATCTTCTAGAATATGATTGGGGGTGTCATATTGAGGTGTGATCAGGTTCCAATTTTTTTTTTTATTAAGGGGATCAGTGGGCAACAAAAAATGACGTTTTTTGCAAAAAAGTATGGTTCCCAGAACTCTTCTTACAACTTAAGGAGTAGCTACGTCATCTCTTGGGATATAATTGGGGCTGTCCTATAGATGTGCAATAAGCTTTTAAAAATTTAAATTTCATCCAGGGAGTCAAATAGTAGCAGAAAATTGACGTTTATCACTAAAAAAAAACCAATAGATCCAAGAGCTCCTCTTATGATTTAATTGATAGACACATCATATCTTGGGATATGATAGAGACTGTTCTATATATGTGCAGTAAGGTTTAAAAAAAAATAAATTTCATCCAGGGAGTCAAAAAGTAGGAGAAAATTGACGTGTATCACTGAAAAAACCATAGATCCTAGAACTCCTTTTATGATTTAATGGATAGACACATCATATCTTGGGATATGATAGGAAATGCTCCATATATGTGCATTACGGTTTTTAAAAATTAAATTTAACCCCGAGGCCCATTACCTACATACCTTTGGATCAAAAATATATATGGTTAAGGGGTGGGGATCTCAACCGTTTTCGAGATATTTGTGCACTTCCGGTTCGAGGGGGGTCATGACCATCCCCGGGGTCCATGACCTACATACCTTTTGATGCCCCTTGACACAAGGAACAAGAATATATATGGTTTAAGGGTGGGGATCTCAATTCTTTTTAAGATATTAAGGGACTTGCTGTTTGAGGGGGTCAGGACCACCCACAGGGCCCATGACCTACATAACATTTGATACTCCTTGATATCAGAAACATGAATATATATGGTTAAGGGGTAATGATTATAACAGTTTCTGAGATATATGATAATTTCAAATTGCTGGGGGGTGGGGATGACCCCAGGGGTCAGATCTAATAAACCCTATATATTGCCAGTAACAGTCAATATATGATTATGAAAACCTTACATTATTATCTTTGTCCGTTTTCAAGTTACCATTTACAATAGAGTCTACGATTCTTCCTACAAGGTTCAACACCCTTGGTTGTCTAACCCAAAATAAGAACATTCAAACCAGCCGGTGCACAACTAGATATGCAGGCCGATCATATCCTAGAGTTTTGTACAATTCTGTTCCGCCATTTCTGAGAAACAAGTTCAGAGCGGGAAAGAAGAAAAAGAATAAGACGAAGAATAATAATACATGTATTAAGAACCACACCAAAAAAATAAGTCTCCAAATTTCAAGATTAAATAGAAATAGGATCATCAAATATCAATAATTTAAAGATAATTGACAATTTCTGATTCTAAGGGGGTCAGGATGATCCCTTATATAGGGTCATGACTTACATGCCATTATGATCTGATGCGCCATGACCTAAGGAGGAATAATATCTTTGGATTAAGGTGGGGATCTCAATGGTTTTTATGATATTTGATAATTTTAGGAAGAGCACTTGGGATCATCACCTACATACCTGAAATGTCTTGAACAAAGAAACAATAATATAATATGTACATGATATATGATTCAATTTAGGAAACCAGATATAGATCAATCCTCAGGATGAGGATCTCAGATCTCAGAAGTTAACACAATATACAGTGTATCATCATTTCCTATTTCATGGGGGGGGGGGGGGGGGGGTTAAAGACAACACATGGGGGTCATTAATGTACTTTACACCATTAGAAGATATTTTGTATTTTCCTGATCGCTTCATGACCAGAACAGTCCCATAAGGTCATTATAATACATTAAGAAAGAAAAACTCCTTCCTTCCTATTATAACTCATATAAAAGTGATAAGTGTCTAGTAACACTTACTTACATGTAATACACAAATTTTATAAGAAATTGTTTATATATACAGGGTCAAAATGGGGTCAACTCAATAGTGCAAGTTTGACAAATGAAAAAAAATAACTTTTGCAACTAAAATGACAGAAACTTTACAAATGCGATAGGATAGGTAACGATGATAAGCTTATTTAAATATCAAAAGATGATGATACAGTATGCTGTCAAAGGGAGATCACATTTAGAAAGTGAAAGTAGAACTTATGTATGCTGGCATCTCATTATATTGTGCTACTGCTACTACATGTATTATGCTTACCAAGATTGGTCAACATCATAATGATAATCAAATTAAAACACAATAATGAATTCCTTTAGCTGATCTTAACTAATCCCTTTCTGCATATGGAAAACACAGACATGTATGCATGTATACGCGGGGGTGTTAAGGAAGCATATGGGCAATATGCCGTCTTATTTTGACTGTTGTATTCAAAATCGTGAAATTAAATAATTAGTTTGAAAAATATAAAAAAACTTAGTATTATCCTTTAAAATAGATGTCAGTGCAATAAAATCGGGTAGCACATCACTGCCACATTGGTGCATTATCACGTGACAACTATAAATAGCTTACGTACATTCCTTAACATAAAATGAGATAGAACAACACTACCCCGCGGTTTCCAAAATAAAATAAACATACCAAGTGAAGACAAACCATCCCAGTTTAATCAAAACCGCTGCTAGAATCCTATGTTTTTCCTTATTAAAAAATTATTCATCCGGTTCTCGTAAAACCTTCCCAACTTTTATAAAGTTTGCATGGAAAACGGCAAATTGCATTAAAACAACACACAACATGGGATTCTAGCAGCACTTTTCAATTTAAGCATTGATCAAACTAAAGATACGTATAAAATTTCAAGTTCAATATACACGGGGTAGTGTTGTTCTAGTCGGATTTTTATATCGTAAACAACGACAGAGGAAAGCCTGGCCGAGAAATAAAAGCAAATTTACATACCTTTTAGCAAATGATTGATAAAACTAACATCTCCCCCAGTATTCTTATGTTCAATTCTCAATAAATCAAACCACAATACTTTATTAGAGTTCCTAGATTAGTTATATTTTGAATATGTTTACAATGCTTTCCGATCAAATTCACACGACATTCAACTTTTAGTCATGACGTCATCAATGTGTAAATCTACGTAATACAAACCAATTTCTGGCAAAAATTGTCTTCAGTATTTTTTATTTGTTTTTGGTCTACGTTTCGCTGCTCATATATTTGAATATGTATATAATAACTAAGATTTGTGATATCACGGAATTACATGTAACTCAGATTCCATATGCTTCCTTAACACCCCCGCGTAAACGTGAACCATGCATCTAATCGAAGAGCTGGTTAAAACTAGTACCCGCTAATGAGACCTGCAGACCTGTGTTTTGTACGTAACTTCAGACAAAGGTCAGTTATTTGTAACATGCATGTATTTTTATGACCTATTCTTCAAATCCACTTGCACTATTTTCTTAGGTAAATAACAGCTTTAAGGTGGTGCAGGACACCTGCATATTGTGATGTATACTTCCTATTGAGATAAACAATAAAGTATATGAAATATTAATTAAATATTTACCCCCAAAATAATGTTACCTAACATTGAAGCGCAATGTGTTAGAGCGTTTACATGTCTGTAAGAGCATTGGGGTCCAAGTTGTATTTTTTGTAATTTTACAATTGAATAAATGAATTTTCATAAGGGGGGGGGGCTGGAACCCTCACTCCCAGCCCTTATCTAAATCTGTGCACACGATGATGTACATGTAGGCACACAGAAGCAAATATAAAACCGGCAACCGACACGGGGAGGGAGTATCATTTAATTTTTAATTGTGTTTGTAATAATTATATAGACCGTTATACTTTCTATGACATGAAATGTTAAGATTATTGATTAACTGAAAATTCACTGCAAACAGTTCAACCCCAAATTGCAAATAAAGTGCTGCTCATATGTATTATCATATGGGAAGGGATCTCATCCTTTAGTTATGAAAGTAATAATTTTTGAATGTTTTACCGGAGCTTGCATGAGGCCTTAATTTTTAATTAAACTGGTACAAAACAGTGTTATTTAGGGGCAAACACTTGGTGCGGGTATTACTGTCTAATAACAGCATCTAGTTTTACTTTGAAGACATTTAAATTTTGCGAGGGCCGGGGGTGTAGGGGCGGGGGATGAATTTCTCTGACCCCCCCCCCCCCCAATCCTTTTAGAGCCGCGCATGGGGAGAACTGAGGTATTTTTTCGGTAATATAATCAATTTAATTAAACTGATCAAATGATCATTTTCAAAATTATCGGAATATACATATTACGTTTTAACGCAGGTAAAACTACAATACAATACAAACAGATAGTTTCGGTGAGTATTGATTATTCGGCCAACATGCATATGCATAAGAAAGACAATGCAATATTTAAGAAAGCGTAGGAAAGAAATGGCAATATACAAGAAATTCAGATGGACGATCTTGGTAATAGAAATGTTAAAACATGATTTGCTGTTTGATTGCCTATTTTGCCCATTTCATATTTTATAAGCACAAGCATAAATTAAAATTTAACATCAGCATTGAGTCACTTCATCGGAAAGTAGAAAGTAGAAGTAAAAGGAAATATAATGGGAAAATTGTCATCCAAAAGATGCAAATGAGGTGTTTAATTCGGTAAAAATTGCATAATATACTTTGTTTTGTATCACGTTCTGGATTATTTGGTATTAGTTTTGCGCGGCATTTGATTAGAGGTAGTCAGATTCTTCTAATTCTAATTTGATACAGGGTACGATAAAATTACCCTCACAATTGTCTGAACAGTTAAAAATTCTTTTGTTTTGATTTATACTATTAAAGTTACCTGTTGTAGTCAATTTAGCAATATCGTAACGATCATGACTTACTAGAGATGGCGGACTGATCGTTTACAAGGTTAATTTTATTAAATCTTTTAAGTTATCGTACGTATGTATAACTATATGCACGTACTGTCTTGCTGGTTTTCTTATGCAGTAAAACTTTTACCACAAAATAGAGTGCAGTAACGTCTTTCAATTAAGATATTTTTTATGTAATTTTCCATGCTTCTTTCCATGATTCTTGACTTCAAGGTGAATTTATTTACACCCATAGGTAAGCGGTTAGACAGAGAGATCCTAAGGTCCATTGATAAGTAGTTAAATAGGGAGGCTTAGCGATGATGTTTGCAACTAATAACGTTTTGATTGATGGTTACGGTTTTACAGAAGGTAATATCCTGTGGAATTTAGATTCTTTAGTTGTCTTAAAAGGGAAGTTCAATTATTTCATACCAATCATTCTGTTTGTCATTCTCTTCCCATTAAACATTGCTTTATTTTGAGCCCACTTTTCCCTTATCAAAATGTCATACATATCTTTACATCCTTCTCTATTTTTGTAGAATATGGCTAGTGTGATTGGGATATATGGTCCAACTGATGGTTTAATTTCTTTTATAATGCATTCACCTTTCCGTTTTAATATATTCTTTTTAGACCATTATACTCAACAAAGTTAGTCTTTATACCAAGTTCAATTAAAATTTCAAAATTTCTAAAGTCACCATCTATATCAAAAATGTCAATGATGCAAACAATACTAGCATTAAAAAAACTTTTCAAAAATATATTTTTCTTGTTTATCTTTACCCTTGGGTTATACCATAGGTGTACATAAAGTGGGTCGGTGTTTTGGGAGATTATCTCGCTTATTTTTATGTAACTTAGGAACACCTTTGACCAAAATTCGTTACCTTTACTTTTACTATATTTAAGTACATAAATGGAGCCCTTTATTCATAAGTCATTTATTTTTATTTTCATTTGAGCTTCTTATAAATTAATCCACTTGGATTTTGATGAGAGGAGTGTACGAATCTAACTTAATTTAAAGCATGTGTAAAATCAGAGTAATCAATCATCTTCAAACCCCCCAGTCTATAATCATGAATGACAATATTTTTTTTAATTTTGTGGACTTTGCCCCCCCCCCCCCCCCTTATGAAATAATAAAGTTCTTTATCTATGTCTTTTAACATTTTATTGTTAGGGTTTGGTTAGGTAAGAATAAGGTGGTTAAGTTTTAGGATAATTTTTTTGAAACCACTAGTCGTCCAAAAGGTGTGAGTTTTCTGCGTTTCCATTGTGTCAAAGTACTTTGATTTTTTTGAAATACTGATTTGTAATTTAAATCATTCATTTCAGTGAGATTGATGGAGAATTTAATTCATAACAAGTCAAAGGTGTTATTTTCCCATTCTACTTTCCATCTTGTATGATGAAAACCCTCTTTTGAAATTATTTTGCTCCCAATCCAAACAAGTTTTGTTTTAGAACAATTTATTTTTAGTCCTGATAAGTCAGCAAAGTAATCTAGTTCTCTTAAAATTCCCTCTATCATAAATCTTATATGAGCGATGTTTTTAAAGATGAACTTCTAATTTTAGCATGGCTGGTAAAATCTTAAATATGTGTCTATTTATTGGTATATGTTTGTTATTAAAATTCAGTAGTCTGATAAATGCATTGAAAATGATCTAATTGTTTTTTTTTCCAAAAGAGGTCTAAAAGACAAGCAATTAAAAGAAATCGCAAATATTGAAATTTGATACAATTCAAATAAAAAACACCGTAAATGTTTTCTAACGCAGAAATCATGTTCTAGTCCAATTTGAAAGACATCCGGTTAATGTATGAAGTAGGCCTATATTTCAATTACTTTTTTTTCAATTTGGCTCTTTTCTTTTCGAGTCTTTCTAACATAAACCTCAGTTCATCAACGCTCCTAATAACACAAAACATTGTCAAAATAAAGTAAAAAAGTGTATTACGGAAACATGCAAGTGTCTTTTATTACTAGTGAACCGCTAGGTCTAGAGTAAAGCAAGACAGGTTTTGGTAACATGATGGTTTTAAAAACTGTGTTCCATTCATGACAGTTTATCAATATGGTGATGCGTCCTTGTCGTGTCCAGTACAAATATTAACATGTAGCTTAGAATGTCAAAAGCATTCTGTACTGGAGGTAATTATTTTGAGACGGGATGGTCTTTAACGATGATCAACATACGAGTGAATAGGTTTATCCTTTGACAGTAAATCAAAATTTTGATATTTTTTTTGGTGTGTCCAATAACGAAAACAACTAGCTATAAATCAAAATATCTAAATCATTTTATTTACATTCAGTGTATATCTCCCATTATGTCTGCATTGGAAATCTACGACTTTCAATTATTCTGGCACTATATTTTTTGTCGCGGGGGCTAACTAAATAACATGTTAATATTGCTAATCATGAATATTTTATATCCCTGACAGAGAGCGCTTATAATTGCTCTATAGCGGCGATACACAATATTTCATACAGACATCAGTATACAAATATAAATTTAAGCATTGAATGTTTATTTTATTTATGTCGTCGGTCCTATGACAAACCAAAACGTACAGACAAATTTTGATACTGCGCTAACGCAAATGTACTGGATGTATTTTATGCTGAATCTTGATAGTATCTACTGATATTTAACATACGAGTGAAAAGGTTCATCCTTTCATGGCGTAAGTATTTTACTGGCTAAGCATACTGTGATGTTGAATCCACTGTTTATGAAATGTTATTGGCATATCACTGCTAGTCTGTAAACGTGGTTTTGCGACAGCCATATACAATCAAAAATGTGTAAGGTTGTTTGAATCGAATTGATCTAAAACTATAAATGCATAAGAACAGCAATTTAAATTCGAAAACGCTTGGCATTAACTGTAAACCTACTCAGCATTGTTTTGTGAGGTTTATATAATATATAGTCAATAATATAATTATGAAGTAGTTATGTTCACTTTTGTTACGAATACAAAACGTAATTTGTCATACATTGTATTGTGATTTTTATTCATCACTTAAAACTTAAAGTTAAACAGCAAAGCTGTATTATTAAGACTTTGATACCAAAAGTAACATAGTTCTCACGCATTTGTCTCTACTATCGTTTGGATGTAAGATATAAAAGGGAGAGTTCCAATTTTTGTTCCAAGACTACTCACAGCTAAAGCTACAGACTAACTCCAGTTATGCATTGAGACCCAGCAAACATCTACCATTAGGTGCATAGAGACAGTTTTTCTTCAATTTTACATGTTTACAAGTCATTAAGCAATGAAAGAAAATCAATATTTTGAACATTTTTTTAACATGTAGTATCATTGTTTTGGGAAAGGTTTGTTAAAATATGGATAACAAATCGATAGTCGTCAATATCGTCTCAGTTCTTTTTCAAAATAATACACATAACTGTGGATATGGTTTGCTTTCTTTAAATATGTTATTTTCTACAGTAAACTGCAGGGCAATATAGACATTAATATATCTGAGCATTTTATGACGATAAAAAAGGATTGTTCCTTAAATATATATGCAGTGATTACTTACTCCTGACAAGAGTATTCAGGTGTTGGGATCTAAATATCAAGGACAACCCAGTTGATAGCTTTTTGAGACTTCTTTTTCTTTCTGTTTTAACTTGATGAAAAAATGCACACATACGGGATACGAGTACATGTTTTAAATTGATATAGATGACTCATTGCAAACAGTCTTAGTTTCTGAACAGTTTTTGTTGAAAACTCAAGGATACGAAAGATGATCATGCTTGAATTAAAAAACTGTCGTTTCGTCGGGCGTTCGGAATGTAACACGATCCAAGATTCTTTTGAACGTGAATAAAAACCTTTGAGTGAGGGTATCAGATAGTCGAGCTGGCTTTCAAAAAGTCATTTTAATTAAAATAAACACATAATTTACTCCACTTACACATCCAGATTGTCCTTCCTTTCTGTACTAGGGCAAGGTTATCGTAAAATTAATTCTATATTCATGTGAAACGAAACTGCGCCAAGTCTGTTTCAATATTAAAAGAGGAACAGAAGATTAAAACGTCCTAACCATTGCGAAATTTTGAATTGGCAAAAAGCAATGAAAGAAAATCAATATTTTGAACATTTTTTTAACATGTAGTATCATTGTTTTGGGAAAGGTTTGTTAAAATATGGATAACAAATCGATAGTCGTCAATATCGTCTCAGTTCTTTTTCAAAATAATACACATAACTGTGGATATGGTTTGCTTTCTTTAAATATGTTATTTTCTACAGTAAACTGCAGGGCAATATAGACATTAATATATCTGAGCATTTTATGACGATAAAAAAGGATTGTTCCTTAAATATATATGCAGTGATTACTTACTCCTGACAAGAGTATTCAGGTGTTGGGATCTAAATATCAAGGACAACCCAGTTGATAGCTTTTTGAGACTTCTTTTTCTTTCTGTTTTAACTTGATGAAAAAATGCACACATACGGGATACGAGTACATGTTTTAAATTGATATAGATGACTCATTGCAAACAGTCTTAGTTTCTGAACAGTTTTTGTTGAAAACTCAAGGATACGAAAGATGATCATGCTTGAATTAAAAAACTGTCGTTTCGTCGGGCGTTCGGAATGTAACACGATCCAAGATTCTTTTGAACGTGAATAAAAACCTTTGAGGGAGGGTATCAGATAGTCGAGCTGGCTTTCAAAAAGTCATTTTAATTAAAATAAACACATAATTTACTCCACTTACACATCCAGATTGTCCTTCCTTTCTGTACTAGGGCAAGGTTATCGTAAAATTAATTCTATATTCATGTGAAACGAAACTGCGCCAAGTCTGTTTCAATATTAAAAGAGGAACAGAAGATTAAAACGTCCTAACCATTGCGAAATTTTGAATTGGCAAAAAGCAATGAAAGAAAATCAATATTTTGAACATTTTTTTAACATGTAGTATCATTGTTTTGGGAAAGGTTTGTTAAAATATGGATAACAAATCGATAGTCGTCAATATCGTCTCAGTTCTTTTTCAAAATAATACACATAACTGTGGATATGGTTTGCTTTCTTTAAATATGTTATTTTCTACAGTAAACTGCAGGGCAATATAGACATTAATATATCTGAGCATTTTATGACGATAAAAAAGGATTGTTCCTTAAATATATATGCAGTGATTACTTACTCCTGACAAGAGTATTCAGGTGTTGGGATCTAAATATCAAGGGCAACCCAGTTGATAGCTTTTTGAGACTTCTTTTTCTTTCTGTTTTAACTTGATGAAAAAATGCACACATACGGGATACGAGTACATGTTTTAAATTGATATAGATGACTCATTGCAAACAGTCTTAGTTTCTGAACAGTTTTTGTTGAAAACTCAAGGATACGAAAGATGATCATGCTTGAATTAAAAAACTGTCGTTTCGTCGGGCGTTCGGAATGTAACACGATCCAAGATTCTTTTGAACGTGAATAAAAACCTTTGAGGGAGGGTATCAGATAGTCGAGCTGGCTTTCAAAAAGTCATTTTAATTAAAATAAACACATAATTTACTCCACTTACACATCCAGATTGTCCTTCCTTTCTGTACTAGGGCAAGGTTATCGTAAAATTAATTCTATATTCATGTGAAACGAAACTGCGCTAAGTCTGTTTCATTATTAAAAGAGGAACAGAAGATTAAAACGTCCTAACCATTGCGAAATTTTGAATTGGCAAAAAGCAATGAAAGAAAATCAATATTTTGAACATTTTTTTAACATGTAGTATCATTGTTTTGGGAAAGGTTTGTTAAAATATGGATAACAAATCAATAGTCGTCAATATCGTTTCAGTTCTCTTTCAAAAAAAATACACATAACTGTGGTTACGGTTTGATTTCTTTAAATATGTTATTTTCTACAGTAAACTGCAGGGCAATATAGACATTAATATATCTGAGCATTTTATGACGATAAAAAAGGATTGTTCCTTAAATATGTATGCAGTGATTACTTACTCCTGACAAGAGTATTCAGGTGTTGGGATCTAAATATCAAGGACAACCCAGTTGATAGCTTTTTGAGACTTCTTTTTCTTTCTGTTTTAACTTGATGAAAAAATGCACACATACGGGATACGAGTGCATGTTTTAAGTTGATATAGATGACTCATTGCAAACAGTCTTAGTTTCCGAACAGTTTTTGTTGAAAACTCAAGGATACGAAAGATGATAATGCTTGAATTAAAAAAACTGTCGCTTCGTCGGGCGTTCGGAATGTAACACTATCCAAGATTCTTTTGAACGTGAATAAAAACCTTTGAGGGAGGGTATCAGATTGTCGAGCTGGCTTTCAAAAAGTCATTTTAATTAAAATAAACACATAATTTACTCCACTTACACATCCAGATTGTCCTTCCTTTCTGTACTAGGGCAAGGTTATCGTAAAATTAATTCTATATTCATGTGAAACAAAACTGCGCCAAGTCTGTTTCAATATTAAAAGAGGAACAAAAGGTTAAAACGTCCTAACCATTGCGAAATTTTGAATTGGCAAAAAATAAAGAATTAACTGTAACATTCAATGAAACAAAAGTAATTTGGTATTTCATTTCCCTTTGTCTGGTAATTTTATATGTTTAGTTTTTGTCTCCTTAAGCAGTTTATTATCACATCAGAGTTTATTCTTTGAAAAATTAAAATATCATCTTCTGACCTTAATGACACTACTAGGAGTTTTAATGTGGTAGTTAATTATATGTTGTTGTTCAAGTGGATTCACTATTGTGAACATGTTTTCATTATTACTTTAAAATGCAATGAACATATTTGAAATATATATAAATTACTTATTTTAATTTGAATAATCAATTGTTTATTCCTAAAACACATACTTTGAAGATTTAAAAGTATATCGATATTCTTAAATAGTACATATGAACACCAAATTAAATTCGAAATCGCTTGGCTTGAACTGTTAACTTACTAAGCATCGGTACAACGTGTTTATATCTAACCTATTCAATTAGATCGTTTTACTTTGAAATAATGTCATATTTACAAAAACATTTGGGTAATGTCAACTTATTATTAATGCCTTTATAGTGTCATTGTTTTTGTCAGTCATCTCTAAGCTGATTTTGATACCAAAAACTACAATATTGTTATGGTTCTTTTTATCATTGCGCTTTAAGTGGAAGGAGGAGTCATCATTTTTGTTCTAAAACTGCTTACAGTTGCAAACTAGTTTCCATTATGTATTGAACTCTGGCAAACACAAATACATTGTGACAACACAACACAATATGGTTTTGATTTGTTTTAGACATGCATTACACTTTAATTAGTAAATTGTGCTGTTTTTTAAAGTTTTCAGCTGTTTTTTCTTTATTGTATTTTGATGAATTTTAGATATCTATTTTTAGTTAAATGTAATTTGTGATTGCGATAAAATGTGTATTAAGCAAATTTTAAAAAAAGGTTTTGGGGAAACGCCTGAATCGACCTCATAAGCAAATGACAATATATCAAAAAAGAAATGCTAGAAAGTGTGCATGAATGTTTATTATACTTTTTTTCAGGGAAGATGTTGCTTGATGACAGGTAGGTTGAAATGTAAGGAATGTCAAGGAATTGTTCGTATGTTGCTGGGGTGGGATCGAAATATTAGATGATGGTCAAGATTGCTAATGTAATGACATTACTCTTCCTTATTTAAATATGTCTTGCTATGAAACACAAATTTAGGACAAGCAGTACTAAAATTCACCTGCATCCTGTCAAAATAAATATAAACAAACAGAAAACAAAAGATTTCGAAGAAAGACTTTTGTTCCTGTATTATCTATCTTATGTTTGCGATGTTTTTTAAGGATAAACCTCTAAGTTTGTAAATTATGCATGCCTTGCAAAATCGTAAATATTTTCTTTCAATTCATTGGTATAATATTAAAAGGCATGTTATACAAATGGAGTAGTATAATCAAAGTACTGAAGTACTGACGGGAGTTGATTTTATCGATTATCATTTATTCAAAATCAACGATATGTGATTTTGCATGGCAAGTAGTATCAGTAATCGAAATATTTCTGAGATTGAACTCTTGTCTTGTTCAACCAAACGCTCGGCTGTCTCCATTTATCTCCGACAAGCAAGAGAGACTCTGTTTTGTCGGATATTAACGGAGACAGCCAAGTGTCTGGTTGAACGAGACTACATTGAACTTGTAGGAGTACATTGAGCGTAGGAATACATACGACTTTAAAAAATATCTAAATTGTTTGTACAATTTAAAATCTTATTATTTTCATGGTATTGATAAATAAGTTTTTTTGAAAAACAATGCTTCAGAATACATAGCATCGAATTTATCGATTATTTTCAAGAACTAAGTGTTGTCAGCGGTATTGATTTGTGCTTAGGTCCAAACACTGTTTCACTTTCGCTTTGCCCGAGTAAGTGCATAGAAGAGTTGATTAAAATCAACTCCCAAAAATACATTGAAAATGATCTAGATAATCTTTCGTCGTTTTCAAATAGTTATCCTTTAAGGCACGCAAATCAAAATATATTGAAAAATATAGAAATATATCTATAAAAATTTCATCAACTTTGAAATATGCAACTACTCTCTATCTTAATACTGAAGCAAGTTAATTGTTAACCAAGCAAGAGAGATACCTTTAACAAAATTATTAAGACATAAGACAAACGTGTGAAACGATTTTTTTTGTGAATGACGTACCTGGTCTGCAAACATATCACAAATCGATACACTTTGTTGCAAATCTTAACATTTATCGAATAATTGTTAAATTTAGCCAGTCATGACGGAAATATATACTTTTACGTTTTTGTTTTTGTTTTTTCTAACAGGGTTTCATTCTAACTCAAATTATAACCTCATAAAAAGAATATATACACTGTCAGTTAATCTTACCCATAGCATAAGGTATAAAACAACAACTCAATAAAACAAGAAACGTGCTTGTTGCAAACAACGACTAGGTTTTCCGTTGCAGCTGCGTCATACGTGTGACGTAATAAAAATGATACCTGGCGATGACATAATGTATAGACCTTGGGTAAAAGAGACAAGTGCTTTCGATGCACATGTACATAAGCTTGATTCATGATGATTTTTTGTAAAATAAAATTTCTTGGAGCCATACACATTAGAGTTAATTGATATAATTAATCTTATTATTAAATTCCTAATAATGAATTATGCCTTATTAGGATAATACATGTATTTTTAGTTATTAGATGAAAACATCTTGGTGATCATACTCTTGGTTCTTAGGGGTTAGTTAATCATTTTTATCAATTGTTCGGGAATTGTCTGGAACTAATATATTAAATCTGTATTGATTGCATTTGATCGCTCAACTATCTTGTAAACTTTTTAACGATAAATGCTGAGAAATGTAATGTATCGTGTCCATCGTATTGAATGTGTAAACATATCGGTACCATTTTGATTATTTCTAAAGCAGCATCACTTGATTGAATCTAAATCACGGTTGCTGTTATGTCTTTTTCAAATCATGATACTATAGTGTAGACATCTGGTTTCTAAGTTCTGGAACACCCCCTTAGTTTTCTTCGAACAAAATTGTACTAATTTGTGTGCATCATTGTCAGGCAATTGATGAAAAAAACCATGAAAACTTATTGACTTATTGTACTATACTATATAACAAATAGAAATCTTTAAATGTTGTCTATAGTTTGATTCTCCACATGTTGTTTTTGCATGTTCAGTTTATTTTGAGAAACTTATCAATTATCATAACTGTCTAAATATAGTCAGCATCATATGGACGACGACCATATTCGAACAGTGGGTTTTTTCAGTATGAAAGTCAAAAGACATAACATTTTACGCGCATTGTTATAAAACGCGGTAGGCGCCAATGAATCTTTGAAAAAAATGAAATTCTATGCTGAGATCTTAAAAACGTTTAAAGGGACCTCTGAGGAATAATGAGGGGGTCCGACGGTTATTTGAGTTTGCCAGGGGATGTTCGAGGCATAATTATTAATATTTTCATAATGTACTTTTTTGCGATGGCGGGGGAGTGGGTTAACTTGTCTGAACACCCCCCCCCCCATTTTATAGAACCGCGCGTGGGGAAAACCGAGGTATTTTTTTCAGTATTTTACTCAATTTCATTAAATTGATCAATTGATCATTTTTAAAATTATCGGAATTCTAGTATTAACTTTTAAAGCAGTTAAAATCTTAAACTACAAACCAGATACTCTCGATGGGTATTGAGTATTCGGCCAATATGCATACGCATAAGAAAGACAATGCAATATTTAAGAAAGCTTAAGAAAGAAATGGCAATATTGAAGAAATTCTGATCGACGATCTGGGTCACAGGAATGTTAAAACATAATTTGAAGTTTTATAAACGCAAGCATGAATTAAAATTTCACATCAGCATTGAGTCACTCAATCTGAACGTAGAAGTAAAAGGAAATAGTATGAGAAAATTGTCATCCAAAAGATGCAATTGTGGGGTTTAATTTGGTAATAATTGCAAAATATACTTTGTTTTGTATCACGTTCTGGTTTTTGGGGTTATAGTTTTTTCACCGTTTGATTAGAAGGAGTCAAATACTTTTAATTTTAGTTTTATATAGGGTACGAAAAAAATTAGAATTACAATGATAACCATAAAAAACATTTTGTAAAAAATCAAGATTGCTTAGAGAGTGAAATCAAGTATAAATGTTTTGATTTGTACTATTAAAATTACCCGTGTTGGTCAATATAGCCTACTCCTAATAATCTCAGTAAAGATGGCAGACTGGTCGTTTACAAGGCCTCATATCGCAAATGTTTTGATTTATCGAATGTATGTATAACTATATGCACGAACTGCCTTGCTGGTTTTCTTATGCAGTAAAACTTTTACGACAAAATGGAGTTCAATAACCTTCTATCAGCTTAGATTTTCTTTTCAAAAGTGATTGTCCATGATCTTGGCTTCAAGGTTAAATCATGTAGACCCATAGATAAGAGGTTGGACAGAAAGGTTCTAAGGTCCATAGATAAGTAGTTGGGTACGAAGGTCTTAGCGATGATGTTTGTAGCTATTGTAGTTTTGAATGATAATTACAGTTCTACAGGAGACTATACAGTAAAGGTAGTATGAATAGCATCGATGATAAGAATTATATACGAAAAGGACCCATTAAAACACATATTTAGTGATATGAATTCTTAGACAGCAATATTTACTGTTCATTTTTTTTTCAACAGCCATATAAGTTTGCAATTTTTCCTTTTTTGTGGTTACTGTTTTTTGTTAATCACGTCGATATACGACAGAAAACACTATTCTTGATTAACCGCATCATGGTATTGATTCACCAAAACACATTACATTTGACGCAAAGATTTGGAAAAACGAGTTTCAAAGAAAATATGACAACAGCTGCTCTGTTAAGGAATAAAGGGACAAAGAAATCAAAAACTGGTACATACTATTTAAATAAATGTATATTATTTGGTACAATGTATATATGAATTTTACGAAACTTCTTCTTAAGCGGGTGTAAAAATACCACCTTGAAAATGGGATGTTTAGCCAGCATAGTGTTCATTTCTATAATATATAGTTGTGTTGAGCCATCTAAAAAATTTAAAATGTGTCATGTGAAGAAAGTCCATCCAAGCAAAGTTGACATAAGTAAAGATATGGGAAAGAATTAACAACTATTTATATGGAATCGTTTATATATTATAAATTTGATTCGTTGTGTTATCACAGACAAATACATTGAAAATGCAAATAATTATTCTTGAACGGGTTTTATATTTTTTCTTATTATTTTGTAAAGTTTCAAAGATTGTTTACAACTGTGGTTCTTGTATTCTGCAACAAGGACAACAAATATTAAAAATATGGTTTAACGTTATTTCAAGTTTTTGTCTTCAGAAATGTAGTGTCATATGATAACGTATGTTTGTTGTAATAATCAGAATCATGGCCTACTTGCTTTTCAGTGTACTTCCTCCAGGAGCATAAAGGAACATTAAATCAAATCAAAAGTGACAATAAATCTTAACTGTTTCACCAAAACAAATGCGCAAGGAAACATCAATCTGAAAATTTCATTTCTCAAGTGTGAAAGACATAGTTTGATAAATCTCGTACAAAGCACTTTGTAATCTACTTCTTTCCTTTTTTATGAAAAGTTCGCACATACTAAAGCGTTGGTTTGTTATAAATCGATGATTATTATTTTTTTCGTTTTCGTTGATGAAAAATGCACACATACAAAAACGATAACATGTTTTGAGAATGATATTAATGACTCATTGCTGACAGTATTAGTTTCTGAACAGTTTTTGAAAAGAGCTCACGAATCATAAAGACGGTAATACCTGTTTAAGTAAACTGTTTCTTTGTCGGGCGTTCAGAATGTAATGCGATCCTGTTAAATTGTAACCTTCGGACCTGCATACAAAAGACTTACACATATTTGTGGTAAGGTAAATATAGATGATCCAAATGACTTTCAGAAAGTCATTGTAACAAACATAACTACATAAATGCACCGGTTTCGCTGTTGACCACCGCATTGCCATCAGAAACATTCTCTGTATCTGACACATCATCACTTCTTCCTAAAGCCTATAAGTTTGCAATGAATTCTTTTATTGATAGTAAAATATTGAAATACTGCAATTTCTTTCGTTTTATGCATTACAAATTCCTGCATTTATTATTTTTTTGTTTACTCTCTTATAAAAAGCGAGACTAATTTTATTTTCGCGGTATCATGACAATTTGTACCTTAATTTGTAAACATTATTAATTCATTAATAATATATTACAATTCCATGCTGTACAATGTTTCATGATTATTTCATAGCTCAGAATAGCCTCAGATAGTGACAAGTCATGCAAATTGTTTGATGATAAAACGTGCATCGAGTGTGGCGTGCATTTTACAATAGAAAGGGGGATGTGGTCTGGCTCTTACCAGCATTTTTTTCTCGTATAATTTGTTTTCACAAAAGTTTACATTTGAACAGAAAAAAGTAACAAATATATGATATCTGCAATGAATTTACTCTACGCATACGTCGCATAGTATGGGCCGACATCTGTATCCTTCATTTGAAGAAGAATGTAGGTTTCCTCGGTGGTTTTTTTTTTCAAAAAAATTGGTCGGGCGTAAAATGCTTGGCACATAACTTTGAATCCGTCGCGGCGTAAATTTCGTGTCCAAATTCTCCTGAACCTCGGATCTTTTGGAAATAGGAACATGGATACACTCCTCTGACTCCGAATATTACAATTGAAAGCTACGCACTGGACCATATTGATGGACAAACCTAAGAACTCTTACTATTAGTTGCCAGCGTAAACAATCCCAATATTGCGTCAAAGTGGTCTCTTTTGACGTCATCAACAAAGGGAGATCAGTCATCATACTTTCATGATAATTTTACAGACTGGTATCTTTCGATTGGCGTAGTGTCAGTAAGCGTTCGAATATGTGTAAAAAAATTGTTGTTATATCTTTAATAACCAAAGAGAAATTTCTTTTCGGGCATAACAACATTTCTCCAGATATTGTCTCCTATGACCTTAAAAAACAGACATACGATGATTTAAGTGCTCATTGATACTCCAAAAATAGCACAAACTATCGTCCTAATATAATAAAATATAGTTTACGGACCTTCAATTATAGACCTTCATAGTAGACCCCAGTACACTCGTTTTTTCATATATACAGTGACGTTACTTCAGAATCCATGACAGCCGGTAAAAGTGGGTTTGAGACAAACGTATATATACTACTAATGTGAAGTTTTGTTTTATCGGAAATACTATTAAAACTTTAAATACATATGAACACCAACTAAAATTCGAACCTGGATTGTTCACACTTGGATATCAAAAGTCACATTATTTTATGCTTTTGACCTTACAGTCGCCGGGGTTTGAGAGAAATGAGGAGTCACCATTCGTGTTCTGTGACTGCGTACACTATCAAACTAGTTCTATTATGTATTGAACTCTGGCATTGAACTCAGAGATACTTGGTGCTAACACACCACATTATCATCTTGGTTATATTTGATATGCATTACATTTATATTGGTAAATCGTGCAGTCTTTAGAGTATTTGGCTGCTTTTTTCTTTGCATTTTAATGATTATAAGATAATTATATTTACTTACATGTAGGTTTTGATTGCAATGATATATATAATATGTAATAAGCGAATTTGAAAAAAAAAAGTTAAAGGGAAATGCGTGAATTGACCCAATTATATTGTTTTGTTTTTTAAAGAATATGTTCCATGATTACACATATGTTGAAATGAAAGTAATGTTAAGATATTGTGTGTGACTGGGATGGGGTCGAACTGTTGGAGTAAATGTCATAATTGCTAATATACTTGCATTACACATCCTTATTTAAATCCGTCTTGCTATCAAACACAAATCTTAGACGAACAGTACTAAAATTCACCTGAATCTTGTCAAAAGAAATAAAAACAAACAAAACGCTAAGGAATCCAAAGAAAAAAATACTTGTGTCCCGGTATCATTTGTCTTATATGTACGATGTTTTTAAAGATCAACTTTAAAGATTGTAAATAATAGCGTGACTAGTAAAGTCTTGTATATTAAGTTTCTATTCATTGCTATAATATAACAAGGCATGGTATGAAAATGCAGTAGTCTGATAAATACATTGAAAATGATTTAATAGATATCTTTTTTTCAAAAGAGTTCTGAAAGACATGCACTAAAATGAAACTTGTAAAAAAAATCGCAAGTATTGAACTGCAATATATTTTAAAAACAAAAATATCGTGACAGTTTTCTAACGCAGAAATATGCAAACGCAACCACTTTTTATCTTAAAACTTAAGTAAGTAAATTGTTTACAAAGCAAATGAGAAGCATTAACCCAATAAATTACGTTAAAAGGCACACATATAAAGCGATTTTCTCTTCTTGAATGACAAATATTTAATTGGAAAAAATGACAGTAACAAACCGTGAGCCATCTCAAAATACATAAAACGAAATACAAATTCAAAGCAGAGCAACACGGACCTCCAAATAGATAGAGATAGGATCATGTGCATAGGAGGAATAAGCATCCTCTGCTTACCAGACACGCCCGCCTTGTGCTTTTTGTCGTGATTGGGGAAAAAATCGGAAAGTCCGTAGACAATTAGGTGATTAATTATGGTCTAACAATTAGTATGAAAAAACGCCAGTCAGCATGCAACCCAGTGGAAGATCCTATAATAATGATTATCTTAAAAAGAATAAGTGAAGCTCTAGTCCATAGTATCTGGTGTAAAGTAAGAACGTTATAAAAATATGATAGAAAAACCTATTCTGACATATTACATAGACTTGTCAGTGAACCACCTTACCTATCGCTGTGTGAACTCAAGTTTTGGTTGTATTTTGACTTAAAGGTCACCTCACGAAAAGGAATTTACACTAAATAAAGAAACAGAAACAAGTTTAAATGTTACTTAACGAGTGGATAAGGAGAATGAAATTTTTTCTGTTTTCATTTTCACATATATAAAGAAATTTCAATGAAAAGTAAATGTATAAAATAAAAGTAACGTACACGCCAGAGCATATTGCATTACTCGTTTGATATTGCTGCCCAATATCTTTTATTACTCGTATTCCACAGCAAATGCTCGCTTGAATCTAGTGGACCAGTAAATTTACCTTATACTTAGACTACTGTCAATGTATTTTCTTTTTTAAAAATAAACGAAGTAAGTGCATTGATTTACTCGACGTACAAGTGTGAGACCACATTCAGACAGAAAAGTTGAACTTAATGAAACACCTAGGTCTGCAGCTCGTATAGAACACAAAGTTTGGAAAGATTCTTAAAGAGTTCTGATGAATTACACAAGTTAACATTTTGTTCCGTAACGCGCACACATGTAATAGCCAATAAACTATTTCTTAAATGCCAAGCAATTATAGGCGAATCGAAATGCTATTAAAATTACCAAATTTAATTATATTATTTATAACTTTATTTTTATGACTTTTATAACATTATTTAAGGTTTTATATAGTAGCAGTTGTATTGTAAGTGGAATCATTAATAAGACCATGTTATAGTCCGATGTTAAAGACAACTGGTTATTATATTAAATACATTTCAATATTTTTTTTTCCAATTTGAATCTTTTATAATTGAGTCATTCTAATATAAACATCAGACGATTAAGGTACTCTTCAACGCTTCGAATAATACAGAACATCGTTCAAATAGAATAAACAAAATGCGTTTTAGAGACAGTCAAGTGTTTCATTGCTACTGAACCTCTAGGTCTAGAGTCGGACAGAGTGGTTTCGGATTTCGGTACCATAATGATTTTAAAAGCTGTAAACCATTGACAACCTATCATTATGGTTATACGTCTTTGTTAAATCCAGTACATGAAATGAATGCAGCTAAATTGATAGGTTTTTTCGAGACTTCTTTTTCTTTTTTCTTTTTTCCTTTTCGTTGATGAAAAATGCACACATACAAAATACGATAACATTGTTTGAAACTGATATAAATGACTCATTGCTTAAAGTCTTAGTTTCTGAACAGTTTTTGTAGAGAGCTCACGAATCAGAAATACGGTAAAACTTGATTAAAAATAATCTGTTTTTTTTTGTCGGGCGTTCCGATTGTAATGCGATCCAGTTAACTTTTGAATCTCAATAGAAAAATATTTGAGGTAGTGTGAATATAAATGATCGAAATGACACTTCAAAAAGTCTTTGTAACAAATATAACTACATAAATTACTCCATTTGCATCGCATGATTTCCTCTCTTTTCTGTATCATGGCAAGGTTGCCTAAAATTTAATTCTATATCCATGTGAACCAAATTTTTCGTTATTAAGAGTGAAACAAAAGGTTAATAAATCATAACTATTGCAAAATTTTGAATAAGCGTAAAAAGACTCACTGTAACAGTCGATGAAATAAAAGTATTACATGTAAGGTATTTCACTTCCCATTTTGATCATATTTTTTCCTGAAGCACTTTATTATCTCATCAGAAAATATATTCTTTGAATAAAAATTAAACGTAAAAACTCTTCTAATCTTAATTACACAACTAGCGGTTTAATCTTGCATCTTATTAACAGTTGTTGTGCTAGTGAATTCGGTATAGTAAACACGGTGTACTTAAGCACTTTAAAATGCAGCGGACTATTCTCTGAAATTAATTACAACTGCCTATTTCAATTCAATTGATTTATTCTTCAATCTTAAAAAACGGACATACAATGATTTAAGTGTTTATTGATACTTCAAAAATAGCACAAACTATCGTCCTAATATAACAAAATATATTTTAGGGACTTTCAAGTATAGACCTTCTTAGTAGACCTCAGTGCACTCTAAAATGTGTCGAGTTCTATATGTATAGGCGTTTTTTTTTAATATATACAGTGACGTTACTTCAGAATCCATGACAGCCGGTAAAAGTGGGTTTGAAAAAATGGTATATATACTACTAATGTGTTGTTTCTTTTATCGGAAATACTATAAAACTTTAAATACATATGAACACCAACTAAATTTGAACCTGGTTTGCTCACACGTGGATATCAAAAGTCACATTATTTTATGCTTTTGACCTTACAGTCGCCGGGGTTTGAGAGAAATGAGGAGTCACCATTCTTGTTTTGTGACTGCTTACAGTTTCAAACTAGTTCTATTATGTATTGAACTCTGGCATTGAACTCAGAGATACTTGGTGCTAACACACCACATTATCATCTTGGTTATATTTGACATGCATTACATTTATATTGGTAAATTGTGCAGTCTTTCGAGTATTAAGCTGCTTTTTTCTTTGCATTTTGATGATTACAAGGTAATTATTTTTTGTTACATGTAGTTTTTGATTGCAATGGCATATATAATATGTAAAAAGCAAATTTGAAAAAAAAGTTAAAGGGAAATGCGTGAATTCACTTCATACACAAGTTACAATCTATCGAACAAGAAATGCTGGAAAGTGATAGATGAATAATAATTATATTGTTTTGTTTTTTAAAGGAATATGTTCCTTGATAACACATATGTTGAAATGAAAGGAATGTAAAGATAGTGTGTGTGACTGGGGTGGGGTCGAGCTGTTGGAGTATTTGTCACGATTGCTAATATACTGGCATTACACATCCTTATTTAAATCCGTCTTGCTATCAAACACAAATCTTAGACGAGCAGTACTAAAAAACACCCGAATTTTGTCAAAAGAATTAAAAACAAACAAAACGCTAAGGAATCCAAAGAAAAAAATACTTGTGTCCCGGTGTCATCTGTCTTATATGTGCGATGTTTTTAAAGATAAACTTTAACGAGTGTAAATTATAGCGTGACTATTAAAGTCTTATATATTAAGTTACTATTCATTGTTATAATATCACAAGGCATGTTATGAAAATGCAGTAGTCTGATGAATACATTGAAAATGATATAATAGATATCTTTATTTCAAAAGAGTTTTGAAACACATGCAATAAAAAAAAACTTGTAAAAAAAATAGCAAATACTGAACTTTCATTGAAAAAAATGGCATTAACAAACCGTCAACCATCTCAAAAATGCATAAAACGAAATGCAAATGCAACACAGACCTCCGAGTAGATAGAGATAGGATCAAGTGCCGAGGAGGAGTAAGCATCCTCTGCTGACCGGTCACACCCGCCGTTTGTCGTAATCGGGGGAAAAATCGAAAAAAGTGCGTAGACAATTAGATGATTAGTTATGGTCTAACAATAAGTATGAAAAAACGCCAGTCAGCATTCGACCCAGTAGAAGATTGTATAACATGGAATCCTTTAAAAAGAATAAGTAAGTTTATTTCCTATAGTATCAGGTATAAACAACAAGGTTATAAAAATATGATTGAAAAACCTATTCTGGCATATTACATAGACTTGTCAGTGAAGCACCATACCTATCGCTGTGTGAACTCTTGAATACGCAAGTTTTGTTTTTATTTTGAAATAAAGGTCACCTCACGAAAAGGAATTTGCACTAAATAAAGAAACAGAAACAAGTTTAAATGTTACTTAACGAGTGGATAAGAAGAATGTAAATAGTTGTTTTTAGTTTCACATGCTATAAAAAAAATGTTCATTGAAAAGTAAATGTATATAAAAAAAAGTTACGTACACGCAAGAGCAAATCGCTTTACTCTTTTGAAATTGCTGCCCAATATTTTCTATTACTCGTATTCCACAGAAAATGCTCGCTTGAATCTAGTGGACCAGTAAATTTACCTTATACTTAGACTACTGTCAATGTATTTTTTTATTACACAATCGAAGTAAGTGCATGTTTTTTACTCGACGTACAAGTGTGAGACCACATTCATACAGAAAAATTGAACTGAAATACAAAGGTTTGCAGCTCGTATAGAACGCATAGTTATGGAAGATTTTTTAAAGAGCTATGCAAAACAAGTGAATGTTACGTACAATGTACAATGCAAGAAAATGAATGACACAAGTTAACATTTTGTTCTTTAACGCACACACATTTATAAGTCATTGAACTATTTCCTAGTATAGGTGAATCGAAAAGCAATTAAAATTACCAAATTTAATTATATTATTTATAATCATATTTTTCTGACTTTTGTAATATTATTTAAGGTTTTATATAGTAGCAGTTGTATCGTAAGCAGAATCATTAGTGTGACTATGTTGTAGTCCAATGTTAAGGACAACCGGTTATTATATTAAATACATTTCAAAAACTGTTTTCCAATTTGAATCGCTTATTATTGAGTCATTCTAATTTAAACATCAGACGACTAAGGTACTCTTCAATGCTTCTAATAATACAGAACATCGTCCAAATAGATTTAAAAAATGTGTTTTGGAAACCAAGTGTTTTATTGCTACTGAACCTCTAGGTCTAGAGTCGGACAAAGAGGTTTTGGTTTTTCGATACCATGATGGTTTTAAAAGCTGTGAAACATTGTCAACTTATCATTATGGTTACATGTATACGTCTTTGTCGATTCCAGCACATGTAATGAAAACAACTTGCTGTAGCTTTCGGTGTCAAACGCAATCTGAACTTGAATTATTTTGATTAATTTGAATTAATATAAAATTAAAATTGAATACAATCACAAAATCAAATTCGAAATCGCTTGACAGAAACTGTAAACCTATACAGCATTAATTGTTGACAGTCTTGGTTTCTGAACAATAAATATCGAGAGCTCAGGAATATAGAAAACGATAATGCCTGAGACTACCAAAAACCCCGAGGAAATCCTGAGTGGCACTGAAAAACTGTAAGAGACCCTCGGGTCGGCACTGAGAATACTGATGAAACCCTGTTTTGTTTAATTTTTGTTCCCCGGAAGTAGTTTATTATCTTATCAGAATATATTCTTTGAATAAAAAATAAAATAAAAACTCTTCTAAGCTTAATTACACCACTTGCGTTTTAATGTTGCACCTTATTAACAGTTGTTGTGCTTGTGAATTCATTATTGTGAACACGGTGTCCTTAGGCACTTTAAAATGCAACGGACAATTTTCTGAAATATATTTGATTGCCTATTTTAATTCAAATAGTTATAATCTTTAAAACAGACATACGATGATTTAAGTGTTTATCTGTACTCCAAAAATAGCATTACATATTAAAACAAATTATATTTTAGAAACCTTCAAGTATAGACCTTTTTAGTAGATCCAAATACACTATAAAATGTGTCGAGTTCTATGTGTACGTTTATATATGGCGTTTCTGTTTTTCATATATACAGTGACGTTACTTCAGAATCCGTGTAAAGCCGGTAAAAGTGGGTTTGAGACAAAGACAAACGTATATAAACTACTAATGTGTAGTTTGTTTTATCGGAAAGCAAGTAACACTTAAGATATATTTAACACCAATAAAATTTGAAGCTGCTTTTTTCACACTTTGGTATCAAAAGACGCATTATTGTTATGCATTTGATCTTACAATTGCTAGTGTCAAGGAGGATTAGGTAGTCAATATTCTTCTTCACGGACTGTGTACAGTTGCTAACAAGTTTTCCATTATGTATTGAGCACCGGCAAACATAGATTCTCGTTGATTATACACAACGATATTGTCCTGATTAATCTAAACATGCATTACACTTAAATTGGCAAATTATGCAGTTTTGTTTTGTTTTTGTTTTTATGTTTTTTGGGGGTTTTTTCCTTTGAGTTTATGGTTATGGGGAAATAAGGAAGCGGTCACCTTTGGACTAAGTGCATTTGACAGTCTAACTTCAAACAAAATTGCTAGGAAATTAAAGAAAATTATAAAGTTTCGTTTTTTAAAGGGGAGCGATGGCTTGATAACACTTAAGTTGAAATGTATGGAATGTAAAGTTTATGCGTGTGTGTTGGAGGAGCGAAATATTAAAGTATTTGACAAGATTGCTAATGTAATTGCATTACTCATGCTTATTCAAATTTGTCTTGAAATTAAAAACACATATAAGATAAGCAGTATCAAAAATCTCCTAGCTCATGTCAAAGGTAATAAAACCAAACAGAACACATAAGCATTCGATGAAACAGATACTTATGTCCCGCTATTATACATTTTATATGTCTGATGTATTAAAAGATAAAATTCTAAGTATATCACATATCGTTGCGGGTAAAATCTTCAATATTTAGTTTCTATTCATTGATATAATATTACAATACATGTTATGAAACTGCAGTAGTCTAAAAAAAAAAAAGTTGAGAATGATCTAGATGATATTTCTTTTCTATTCAGAAGGAGTTTTCCTAAACGACAGGCAAATAAAAAAATGCAAAGAATAAAACCAATACAATAAGAAAACCAAATGTATCGTTATTTTTTTTTACTTGTTACACCTAATTGTCAACGGATTTTCCTTTTTCCTGATTATGACAAAGAGAAAACGGCGGGTGTGACAGGTCAGCAGACAATGCTCACTCCTCCATGGCACCTGCTCCTACCTCTATTTTTTAAGAGGTCCTTGTTTGCTTTGCTCCTGTTTTGTATTTGTCTTTTGGACTTTTGATTTTGATTCCTGTTTGTTATCACCACATGTCATTGAAATATGCAACCACTTTTTTTTTTAACTGAAGCAAATTAATTATTTACATATTCAATGAAGCATTCATTCAAATATATTAAGACTTTTCTCTAACGCGTATAACGATACTAGTTCATTTTTTTGACGTTATGGATCGGCAAAAAAATATGGATCAGTACACCTGGTTGTGAATTTTAAATTCTATTAAATAATTGTTACATTTTGTCGTTTATAATCGGAATTTGAACTTATAAGATATTGTGTTTTCTTACAAGAGACATCAACTTAATTAGATCAAAAATCCGTTTTATAGGATAAAAAAACAACTTCATGAAAGTTTGTTATTAATGGCACGCCTGACTTATTCAATAGACCTTTCTGTGAATCCTCGAACTTATCGCTGTGTAAACAATCGAATAGACAAGTTTTCATTAAAAATAAAGATCACCTCCCGAAAAGAATAAGCACGGAATAAAGAAACATAATTCGTTTTTACTTAACGAGTGGATAAAAAATGAAATCATAGTTGTTTCTAGTTTAACCTGTTAATGTAATTTTCAATGAAAAGTAGATGTATCAAACAATATTTGTACACGGAAGATCAAATCGCTTTTCTCTTTACTTATCTTATAGTACCTGCTGACATTTTCCTTAGCGGTTTCATGTTCTCGAATTACAAAGGAAATGATCGTCTGAACCTAGTGAACCAGTTAATTGTACTTATTACTAAGACTACTGTATCTTTGATGAACAATTTAAGTGCATTTTTTTACTCCAAAAAAGGCGTGAAACCGCTTTCGAAACAGAGAAGTTGAACTTATTGAAATACAAAGGGCTGCAACTCGAATCGAACTCTTAGTAATGGAGATTATATCAAGAGTTCTACAAGAAATACTGTAACTGTAAGTTTCTGACCGAAGAAACAATGCGGGTTAACGATGTCACCATCTAGAGAGTACATATATTTGTAAAATATTTTGCTTTAAGAGTGTTTTACTTCAATTGATAGATGTTACAACAACATTTAGTCTTAGTGCATTTTTAGTCATTAATATTAACATTTAGGGTAAAGGAAATATAATGAAAGAATCAGCATCAAAAAGAGACGATTGTGGTGTTTAAATCAGTAAATTATTGCAACATATATTTTTTGAAGTGTCACGTTCTGGGTTTTGTCATAGGTTTGCGCCGCTTGCTTTAGGAATATTGAAATACTTTGAAGTTTATACAAATTTAAGCCCCCGAGATAATGGTCGCTTTTTTGAAAGAAATTCCCTAGCTGTAAAGAAATCTTAATTTAAAAAGTCAACTTCCCCGGGTGTAAATTGGGGTGGGGGTCTTGTTCTCAAGCATCCGTTAAATGACGAACAAAATGATCGACACAACAATCATTCTGTCAAATTTACAATATTTGTGTCAGAGTTAGGGACATTTTTTTTTATTTATACTATTTAAAATATCCGCATTAGTCAAATTAGGCATATCGTTATGATTATATCTTAATTAAGGGTGCAGAATGACGGTTCAAATGTTCATCACTGTTTACCTTTTCATTTGTCGAATGTATATATACTTTGTGCAGTTAATGCCTTTTTTGATTTTCCTATGGAGTGAAACTCAAAAAAATATTCAAATTCAGTAACCTTCTATTTAAAAAGAAGAAATTTGAGAAACTTTTTTTTTGAGAAATGCAAATGTCCTTGATTCTTGATTGCTAGGTTCATTCAAGTAGATTCCTAGATAAGTAGTTTGGTAAGGAGGTCTAAGGAATAATGTTTGCTTGTATTGTAGTTATAATTGATGATAACGGTTCTACATGAGACTCCACAGTACAGGTAATATCAAAAGCATTGGTGATATGAATAATATACGAAGAAGAACCATATATTGTTCAAATACATACTTTAGATACCTTTAATTTACGCGAGTACATAATTTCGCGATTCTACAATTTTCCATCATATAGGGAGAACATAAAATCACGAATTGTTATCATAGTTTCATATAGATTACACATGTCCGAAAAAATTGCATTTTATTAGGAATTTACAGTATCTAAAGTGACATTAATTCAATGATACATGTACCCATTATTCACATTTCATATCCGACAACCGTCATATTAGTTCTCATCTCTTTAGTTACGCTTTTCGCTGTAAGGCCGATAAAAATATACGAGCTTCACTTCAGGGGTTTTACAGATAAAAACACGATACAAAAATTTAGAAAAAAACGAATTTCATAAAATATGACAACTTTTGCATTGTTTAGGAATGAAAAACTTAAACAACACGGACCAAAATCCAGGCACATCTTTAGAATACGTTGATCATTGTATCACGTTTCCCTGTGTGGTGCTGTTTTTATTTGTGTAAATTAAAACAAATGACCACACCTTAAATTTTGTATTGCTTTGTTGTGATGCCGGGTCAACAATATAATACAAAGGTATGCACTCTGTGTGAACGAGACAAGCGTTCGATGTGCACGCGAAGTACAGTGGCGTAAAGAATTGTGCAGTGATAGGAACAGTACTGACTTTTGGAATGCATTAAAAGCAGTAGCTATGCATATTAAGATAGGTTAGTTAGTCTTACAAAATAGCACTGTAAAAACGGTGTTTATTAATGAAAAACAAAAATGGTCGGTAATACATATTTTTGGTAAACAGCAAGATGATTACCATTATTTTGTTTGACTTAAAAAAGATGTCTGTAATAAAACTGAATCATAGCATAGTCTTTTCCTGGCACTGTCATTATATACGAGTAGTTTCAAGCTTGCCTTTCAAATGTTTTCGCCAGTAAACAACGATATGTAAAATAAACCTACTTGGAGAAACAATCTTCATAAAGAATCTGTATGCTTGCAGCAAACAGAAATTTTCACCATAATCTTTTGAGTATAGGTCCACACTTTTCCTTTACGTAATATTTAAGGTAAATATGAAACAATTGACTTTTTAAAAAAAAATTGTCGTTAACAACTATGATGTACATTAAAATGTTAATAGCACCTCAATAGCGTCGGAAGCAACTTGAGAGTGGGGGGGGGGGGGGGCTAAACTAATCATTAGAAATCATGACAAGAAAAAATTCCTGATCCATTGGAAGGGGGGGGGGTAGTATATCTGTGGCTCCAATTGTCAATATTACTATTAATATTTCAATCTTTTTAATGTAAATTTAGGAACAATTTTGTTTCCAGCGAGAAAAAGTGTGGGGAGGGGCTGAACCCTCCCTGATGCTATGTTTCTAATGGTTAGGTCTAACTTTGCAAAATAATTATAAGTTGGGGGGGGGGGGAATCCCCCATAGCCCCCCCCCCGGTCCGACGCCTATGCACTTTGTACTCAATAACTACTGGCAATAAGTGTACATGAGTTCTCGTACACCATGTTGATAAATGGTTTTTTAGTATTATTTGATATATGATCACTTTTGGATATCTCTTCCTGTTATAATTAATATAGAATTATCATGTTAATGATTGATTTCTGCTTGCTGTTACTTGTGCCATGTGTTAATAGATTTCTGTACATGTTTACCCTGATATACCTCTAAAATTGTTTCAACATTTTTACTTTGAATGATTTGTTAGGTATAGTAATTATAGCATGCGCTGACTGTCCTACGTTTAAAAAAAGCGATTGTTTTCAGCTACTATTAAGGTGTGCTTTGGTACAAATTGATCAATGTTTTTGTATATGAGTGTAAATAAAAAAAAAAATAAACATTTGTTTTCCCTTGGACCGAAATGTCACATTTTCATTGGTTTAACCATAGCACGTGATTGCCTCATATAGGAGGGTCAATCAAAAAATACGAAGACTTTTGTCATAGCTACGTCACTTAACATCATATCATTACTAAATTTGGAAGACATAATCTAGCAATAGTTTTAAACAATTTACAAGAAAAAAAGTTAATAAATTACTTTATTTCTAAGAATTATTTAGAATATAATCCTGTAAAAATGAGGTCACGGCGCACGGTCACAATTTGTGTTATGTCATCAATAAACCATGTAATGTTGAAATCATTATCTCTATAATTTGGGCTTAAAACCAAATAATATTGAAACCTCAAATTAAGTATAGTCATTGTATTCTATGTTCCAAATAATGACGGGATTTACCGTTTTGTCGAGTCCTCTGTAGAATTGACTAAAAACATCGACGTCGCCGGACGTCACGGCGCAACGAGAAGTACAAACACAATGGATTTAACTGAGGAAAAAGCCGATACATGCTGTGAAAATGCTCAATGGTGCAAAAAACAAGTCAACAATTATTTGCAAGTCTGTGTTTAACTGTAATAAATTTTGTGGGGGTGGTGGTAATTGTATTTTGAATATAAAACAGTCTGAAAGAGAGTAGAATATCTGTAAATAGGTGGTCTAAAAATAAGTAACGTCAACCGACGTTCAGGGTTATCCTTACTGTAAACTAAAAGATACACGGTTAGAAAATGAAAACTTTGAAGAACTAAATGACAATTCTCGAACAAATGTGTGCAAATAAGATGTTAAGTGGTTCAGTACCATTTTGAATCGTAAGGAGAAAGAAACAAGAGACTAAGCGTGATATAAAGATGGGGTATATCTATAAACTGTGTGTGTTTAATCTTGACGTCATGTTTTGAACGTTACCGTGCGCCGTGGTGACAAAACATGTTGTTTTAAAGAAGGGGTAACAAAAATACTGATTCATCAAATGGACTCAAACTTCGCATATCAATAACATAAGTGTTGGTGCACAGATTAATCTGTTAAGTATGACTTTCATGAAAAATATATGATACACAGTAGCATTGTCTTCGTATTTTTTGATTGACCCTCGTATCTCTATATTTGTTCTGTGAGAAATAATATTAGGCAATATGGCCGTCATTGGTCGACGCTTCGCTTACTCATTTTTACTCATTATACATTTCATAGTATTTTATACATAAACTGCATGCCTTAAGTTCTTAAAGTATTTGGAGTAGTTGCCCTTTGAAATTCTTTGAAATTAGAGTAGTTGCCCTTGGAATATTGACGTCACATTGTTTTGTCTAGAGCAGAACAAAATGGCAGCGTCGAAATTTGCTCAAATCTCTGCAGAGGAAAGGGAGAAAACCTTAGGGCAATTACTCTAATTTTAAAGAATTTCAAAGGGGAACTACTCCGAATACTTTAAGAACTTAACGTTACGGCATGCAGTTTATGTATAAAATACTATGAGATGTCGAAATGAGTAAACGAAGCGTCGACCATTGACGGCCATATTGCCGAATATTATTTCTCACAGAACAAATATAGAGATATATGAGGCAATCACGTTCTATGTTTAAACCAATGAAAATGTGACATTTCAGTCCAAGGGAAAACAAATAATAATATTATATTGCTTAAGGATGACGTTTACTCAGAATGAAAAAAAATTCCACTGATGATAATGAAACCCCATCTATTGTATGTTATAGACCTTTGGTTGTAGTGTTATTTTTCACTTTCAAAAAAGTAGGTCAATGACCTACTTTTTGAGTAAATGGTCATTGAATATTTTTTGAAAAATCAAGAAAAATCCCATAAAATTTTACACTACAATTGAAATGTTCTTAATTGTAAATATATTTCAAATAATTAAACACTTTAAAAAATGTAATACATTTTATGAATGGCAGTGGCACTAAATAGGTAAAAAACATTAAGATTTCAGCTACAATTTGAAAAAATATTCCAGTCCGAATTTCCTCTATCAGTTTTCAAATTCCTACCCATTTTTGATCTAAGTTTACAAAAAATTGAATGATGATAATACAAAAACATGTATAGCATTGAACTACTTATATTGACCTTATTCTGTTGGCATAAAATTTATATAAGGTCAATGATCAAAATTTTGAGATATGGTGTCTTTTATTGATTTTAAGAATTTTTTGATATTTTTGCAATTCGTAACATACAATTCTTTTAATGAATAAGTGAGGTAAAACCAGCAGAAAATATGAAAAATTATATAGACTAAAATATAAAATCTTAACTTTCATTATTAGAGTACTGCCAAAAATGTTTTAGCGGAAAACAAAATCTGCGAAATTTAGTCCGAATTTCCTCTGTTTGCATAAAAGTCTATTTTTGTTTGAGCCTAATTCCGTAATAAAGTAAAAATATCAAATGTTTTGGCAATAATAATTCATTTTATTAATACTTTTTTTGTTTAGAACAAATTTTACTCATTATATTGAACTTTATAACAATCCAAATTTGAGAACTCAAACCCTGAGTAAACAACACCCTTAATATAATATCAATACTCAACAACATGTGTATATAAGTAATGCATTTTTTTTTGCAATCGTTACACTTAATTTTGAAATGTAATGCATTATATTACCAATTCTTATAATGCTAAATCTATGACATTAGAAATTACTAGCATACGTTGAAAAATTTCATTAATTGGAATTTGACAAATCAATGACAAAATCAGCCTAGTTGGCATAAAAATTCTGCTTAATTAGAATCATGAGCATTGATCATCAGACCACAAAAATAAAGAAAATGATTCTAAAAATATTGTTTATGACTCGAGGAAAAACTTTATAAATATATCTAATGTAGAAATATCAAAGGATATTGCTCTGTGGGTATTGCATAGAGCACATTTATTTTATTTTCATTTTTAAATATCCTAAACATAGATAACTCCGTAGTTTTAAGAAAAAAAATTAATATGAGCTTTTCAGACAAATTTCATTAAAAATTAAATTTCATGAACGAATCAATTATAGATTTATTCACTTACTGCTTTTTTTCCTGATGATGGATTATACTATTGTCATAAAAGTACGACACGTAAAATAAATTTCCTGATCTTACTAAGAAATCATTGTCATTCTGTGTCCTTTTTTTCTAAGCACCTTTATATTTCGAATGACAATAAAAAAACCCGATAAATAATTCCTTAGCGCATTCATATACACAACTCACTATATGTTAACACTGATAATGAACTCCTTGTGACGATGAGCGCAAGCGGAGCGGATAGCACACGACTGTGAACTAAAAATGCACCGCGTGTGCAGGTTACACGCACGGTGACTGCACGCAGAATACACGGCGAGAACAGGCTGAGCGAATAGTGAGCCATAGCATGGTGAAAAAGAAGAACTTTCTGGGTACTGTAGCAGTTTAAAACAAAAATGTCTGTAGATTTATAAAAACTGCTTATAGAAGTTCTGGTACAAAGTTCTGGTACAAAGACTGTCTGAGCAATGTAGTAGTCAATTTCACAAGGGTCAATTTCAACATGTTGAGGTCATCAGATATTAGAAAAGAACTTATGACTTTAAAAAAAATCATTATTAAATTATTTTGATTTTAGATCTCCATATTCATTGTTTAGAAATACACTTAAATTATTGCAATACGAAACGTTGAAATATGTAATAAACATCAGGTCAATTTTAAACAAGGGTCAAAATTATTCATTAGAGAAGATTTGTTCAACCGAATCAAATACACAACTACATGCAATTGAAGATTCGTGCCTGGCAATGCCAAATGTAAGACGAGTTAATTTATAAAATGAAGAGAAGTGAATAAATTATATAAATGTTTTATACTTTTATGTGTGCGTCCTTAACATCTCGACTTACATTACGGAGAGAAACAAAACATGTGGTATAAGTACCCTTTCTATTATCTTACTATTGACATCGGGTTCGGGGTGCTATGAATACATATATGTATTCAGATCCTCACTATATGGAACAGGCCAGACTCCTCTCCGAAGTTTTAATTTGATCTATGTATTCTATGGTTTGTGTATACATGCACATATGTGTCAATAAATATTGACATTATTCACTCGTCTCACGACAATAATTCTGTTTATTGATTTCCATAAACAATTGCTCTGTACTGCCCAACCACCTAATGCACCTTGCAATTAATACAAATAATGATGCCTTCAAATGAAACAGCATGCTTTGATCCAAAATGTATTTATCTATAACTGTACTTGTGATATTCTTCTTATAATGCATGTATTTTTCTTCTGCTTTTCATATGATTGAAAACAAAAAATAAGAATGAAATATAAATATATAATGTATAATATGATATAATTTTTAATAATATAATATAATAATATATAATTTTAATTATGAATTATAAATGTGAGCAATTGTTGGCCTTAGTTGTTTTACATGTATGCGACATGTTGCGAATTATTCGAATTATTCCAGTCAATGTTTGTCTAAAATATTTTAAATGAAAGGTTTCGATTATTTGGGTGTTTTGTTTTGCATTAACTGTTATATTAAAGTATATTAATTTGCGTATCTGATAGTCATAATAAAATTTCAATATCAATATTGTTTTCACGTTTTTGTTTATTTTGTTTTAACATATTTGTGAAAAATTATTGTTAGAAAGTCGGTATGATAGAATAAAACACGTTCGTCAGTTTAATATCAGATTAAAATATTAGTAGATCACTTGTAAAAAAAAAATGTTGTCTGATATTTGCAAATGCCATTAAAAAAAACAACAAATAATAATATTCAAGCCGGTTATTCATTATTCATAAACATTATATTTATCTATACTATTAATAGAAACATTTGCGCATGTGCAATACCGCGTTGTCAAAGACAAGGCAAAGACTTAGTCATTTTGTTTACAATTGGAGTTACGACGCAAACTACGCCCGACAAATTTTTAGCCTACCTCGTGGAAATAGACTTGAAACATTAACATGTGCTGAAACGGACCCAAATTTACCCCATTCAAAATTTACATTATTTTGATCATAATCGTTAACGCCCACATACATGAAAATACTGTTTAGAAAACACTGCAGACAGTCACTACAAAAAATCGGGAAAGTCCTGACCAGTAAAGCCTACAGAGTCGAGTAAACTCTTGTGAACAAAACAAGGGGAAAAAACAAATAGCAATTAGTATAATATGAAAACCAAGAAAGTTTACACTAGCTTAAATGTTCTTTTATTGTGTGGTTTAAGATTCTATCATTATTGAGGATTGTAAATATAAGAAATATAATCAGACATATAATATACCATGTGAATTAAAATTGGGTTAATTGTAGCATTTATACATCGGCGTACTCAATGACAACAATGCGACAAGCTATTCGTTACTTAGTATATTTTTATATTTCAAGGATTTACTTTTTTGCTTAAAACCGAATCATTATAAGACTGAACAAACTAATACTTTAATATACTATTTACTATAATATAAAGCTATTAATATAAGTAGTCAACTTTAACTACTATAAAACCATTAATATAAATAGTAGGTATCAATTTTATTACAAATTATAAACCAATAATCTTCACTTTGACAGCAAATCAAGTTACTCAAATGTTGAAATGTTCTTAACACTTTGAGTAAAGCATAATAGGGAATTGTCGTGCATATTTATACAGAGCCATGCATGAACTGATAACTACATTGTATATGATAAAATTTACATATGTAAAGAAAAATAAGATTAAAAGTAAAATCTTCTTTTAGTTTAAACTCCGGTTCCTTAGTCCAATTGATATCAAAAGATATTTATTCGTCTTTCAAATACTTATAGACGTTCACGATGCCACGATTGTTCCCTACATATATATTTTGTTTGTCGTCTAGACAAAGACAGGTGAACATTATGTTTGATGACACATTTTTCAGCAATATTGTCTGAAATGCCCCGTCTTCATCCAGGAGATGAATACTAGATTTAAAAGCCACAAGTATGTGTCCATATTTGTCTGTACAGATGTCCATGGGAGTCAAATTCTCAGGGTGTGAATACAGAAACCGATGTTCCCCTGACCTGCCCATCCCTACTACTGTCTTATATTCCTTACTAGATATGATGATGTCTCCGTTCTTGTTCTCCGTGATATATGCATATTCAAGTGACGAAAACTTCCATCCTTGTATTCTGTCGTTGATCCAGATGTCCTGAATCTTCAGTCCATTTTCATCGTACCTTGTTATCTTATGAGAGACGTGACGTTGCCAAAGACTTTCTGTTACAGTAGATATTTGTATTAATACCAAGATGTGACCGCTAACAAAAGAACTATAAATACCAACTACACCCTCCAATTTTTCTGTTTTAAGCAGTGTGATAGATATTCGTGAAGTCTTTTTCTTAATACGATCGCCATATTTGTCGTCATCTTCATCCTCATCTTCATCTTCATCTTCATAAAACGGATCTGACTTACAAACAAGGCATCATCTTTTGAAACGCAGAACGGTCCTTATGAATAAACTATTTCTTTCATATTTCCATTATTGTCGACTTGATTTATTCCATCATCAAAATCAGACATCACCCACAGTCTTCCTGATTTCACATTTGAAATTTGTTTTATATTCGGAACAGGTGTATCAATGGTCAGTGTAGGAATGGCGGACGGAAGTAAAATCAGTCTGCCTAAGTCGTCTGTCAAGGTAAAAGTTAATAAATATAAATTATAAGTAATCAATGTCATCTCAAGTTGATATAAAATGATTGCATGCCATTAAAATTGTTTACACGACTACTTCAAAGACCTATTTCTATACGCAAATCCCGTGTCTTTCTCTGTCAGCATATGTGATCCCTTGTTATCGACTGTTCATAGATTTTATCTATTGTTTAAATTCAATACAATTTACAAAAGATTGTATTAAGAGTCAATATGTAATCTATTTCCTCAACTAATTAATATAGTCAAATATTATTACTTGAGAGAACAGTCCTGTTTTTATTCAAATATCTGACCAATAATATCAACACCGAATCATGTCCGATACCAGCTATTTTATCAAAAGTATATAAAAAAGTTGCTGTGTTTTTTTTAATATAGAAAGGGGACAAATAATTCGAAAACGCTCTGAAATACGCACTCACCTCAACGAAAACACTTTAAAATCATGAATACATCGCAGATGCATGCCTAATGTATTTAAAGAAAAAAGATCCCGTCGCTTGGTATAATTAGACAAGAACAATATCGTCTCAGTGAATTATTGTATTATCATGTTATTTGATTTAAATGTTTTGTTAGGCGCGACGGATTCAATTAAGCTCTTACAATATTGATTTTTTTTTTTATAATTCTATTAATGTGTTCGAAAGATATAGAATACAAAAGATATATCAAATCAATAAAAAAAATAACATAACAATGAAAGAAGTTTTCTAGAAGGGAGCATTTCAAAAACTGTTTGTATTACTTCTCCTTTTCTATTAAATATTTTGGGAAAGAGCGTTCTTTTGAGAGAAAAATAACATTATTCTGCATTTTATATTCTATCAAACTGAAATATGATACTTATAATATGATGTTGAATTAGTAATTTTACAGAAATTACCATGTCATCGACTTTCTTTTTACGGAGGCACTTCTTAATTTGCGGCGTGTCATTTTTTTCTTCATTTCTTTTATTGAACATTATTGCGCACACTCAATGAAACAAAAGGATTATGGGGCAATATCGCTCACCTAAGCAACAATGACTTTATATGAGTGTTCAAAAGATATTATACCATATGGCCTCTCGGTAGAATAACAAAACAATAAATATTGTAAAGTATTCGAATATTACACTTATTTTTGCATAAAATTCAATCTTTGACATTGTACCTGTATTGCATGCCATTTCTACCGAAGAAAAAAGAAAATGCTATGCAAGATGATATTAAAGTAAACTCTTAGTAGGGGTACACTGCTTACTTCAGATTCCCTTTTTTTTTTCGTTTTGCCCCCCCCCCCCCTCTTAACCCCACTTTATATTTGAGAATATATACTAGTAGGTACAATTTCTTCCTGAACTACTTACTATTTAAGTTTTTTTTTTTTAAACTTATTATTGTTATTGTATTTTATTAAGAAACCTATAGATGTGAAAAATAAAATTATATCCCAATGCGCTTAATTTCTAAAATTAAATACATTCAAAATTTAATTGGTCATCCCCATTCTTAACGACTGTTGTTTACAAGGCGTAAATTCGTGTGACTTTTATTACTTTACCCACTTGATTAATGAATACCCTCCAATGAAAAATGTTTTCACGTGACATGTTAAGGAGCTATTATAATCAATAACATGCATATCACTCTATATTACAAAGGCCCACCATTTTTTAAAATCTTTATTAGAAAACAAATGGCCACAAACCAGTGAATTTTCCGCACTAATATTGTCTTTGGAATACCAATAAAACTTCTATCCCCGTAACAAAAATGTGTCAGAACTATACATGGAAACTGTTTTAACGGTGATGTTTATATATACCCGTGTCTGAAAAACTAACAAAATTGATGTAAACTTCATATTATTAATCGTTTAAAGACGGGGCCCAAGAAAGTATTTACGTTACAGCATAGCATCCTTTGAATTTTTTGTACAAGTATTTATTGTTAAGCGAGACTTTTCAAAGAACTGGGTACGGTAAGCAGCAAAATCGGCCTTGTTTTCAAAATTAATGAAATTTTGAGTGAATTATTTGGAGAATAAAACGGTTTCAAAACAGTTTGATTTTTAAAAATATCTTTTACGGTTTCCATATAATAGTTATCTAAACATAGCATTGTTTATAGCTATTCAGTTAACCAAAAACGTCATGACGTCATGAAATGTATTGACAACGTTCTTCAAATAATAATTATAAAAAGGATGTTCTGGTATATAATGTAAATAAAGACATTTAATCCATTATTTCTTTGCCTTTTGCAGTAAGGAATTAATTATGTTTCATGTTATATAAATTTATACATCATCATCATAATAGTTTGCATTCTCTCACCAGAGGTCGTGTTACGCAACTTTCGCTTGCACCTCTGACAATGTACAAGATTAATGTGCAAATTGAGACGATGGGCAAAATGTATTTAAAATGAATGTAGTTTTTTTTTTTTTTATCTAAATCAATTTAAATGTCTAATGCATGTGAATATCTTTCTTTCAAAATTACTGTATAAGAGCTTTTTAGCCGAGGTAAAAATTAAAAACTGCATGATTGCTTATCTAGTTTGACGGATTTTTGAAAAATTGAAAGAGCAGGTTTTGCCCGCTCCAGATTGATCGCTGGTTTTATAGAAATCAGCAGCAGTGTCAACTCCTATAATCTTATAAATTTGCCCACAATGCTTGTCCTCTCTTTAAGATGATTAGACAAGAGAATGAAAACAGCAATAACACGTGCCTGTCATCCTTGTTTTGAGCATGTGACATACTATTTCTCCAGTGTTGACAGAAGTGTAAGCTGTACAAGTAATAGCCTTCCAAAAAGCTTGCTCGACTAAACAAAATAATTCAAGGGCTACCATATCTTATGACAATTTTAATTTTCGCTGTTGTTCATAAATTCATAAACGGAAGTAGAAAATTCAGTCTTTTTCTTCGATATATAGCTTATGGTGTTCCGATAGGGCCACTTCGACCTTTGCAATTTCGGGCGAAGATGCGAGGTTGCGAAGGTACGAAGGCGAAGGAGCGAAAGTGCGAAGATGCAACGGCGAAGCGCGTAGATGCGAAGGCGAAAGTGCGAAGTTGCGAGGGCAAAGGAGCGATACTACTATCACTCTTTCGCCCTCGCAACTTCGCATTCTCGCCTTCGCACTTTTGCCTTTGCCTTTTTATGTTTTCTATCGTTTAAAGATATTTTCTTTAAGCTCTCTATCGTTTAAAGATATTTTTAGCTGTATAAAATAACATCTTTGGCAGAAGATTAACTTTTGAGAATTTATTTTCAACACCCTGCGCAGATCAATATTTTCATGATTTCTAGTGGAGAGGGGGGGGGGGGGTCCGAGGGATAATTGTACTAGTCGGGGGGGGGGGGGGAGGTCCGAGGCATATTTTGGTATTTTACTATGTGAAATCAATAATACTAAATTTTTTCCAGGGGTGGAGGGGGGGGGGGGAGGTGTCCGACCCTCTCTCCATTACTGTGTGAAATTAATTTTCCGTGGGGGAAAGGGGGGGGGGGTCCACGCCCCTCTCCAGCTCATCCGTGCATGAAAAAGGAATGTCGCATAATTAAATTAAAATGGTAATGTGTTTGAACCATGATGTTGGTTTAAGGTAAACAGACAGCTAATAAGTGACGGGAGTCTGGAAGTGTATGTGTACACATTATTGCGGACATTACATTTTATGAGGAGTATATAAAGATTAGGCATAGTGAGCATCGGTTAACATATATGTCATATAACACAGTAAAATATTAATAAACTTTCATAATAAGCACGATGGCCTATAGCGCATGGGTATCAATAACATCTGATTAATCGGCAAACCTCGGGCGAGTGCGGTGCCGGCAACAAATTCGATTCCATTGGAATCGACCGATACCTCATGCTGAATGCAATAAAAAAAAAAGACGAAGGCGAAAGTGCGAAGTTGCGAAGGCGAGAGTGCGAAGTTGCATGGGCGAAAGAGCGATAGTAGTACCGCTCCTTCGCCTTCGCACTCTCGCCTTTGCATCTTTGCACTTTCGTTCCTTCGCCTTCGCACCTTCGCAATTTCGCCTTCGCAACTTCACACTCTCGCATCTTCGCCCTCAAGGCGAAAGTCGAAGTGGCCCCATCGAAACACCATAATAGCTGGAGCATGTACATATATATTATTTGAAATTAATTTAGTTCATTATTTCAAATGAATGTATCAAATAATTGCATGTAAGCTTGAAAGATGAAGCAGTTAAATTGTATTTGTTATATTAAGATGGAAAATCAAAGGCCTTTTTTTTCATTTCCAACGATAGGAAAGTAATAGAAACAGTTTTTGTTATTCAAATATTTATAAAGCTGAATGTGACACACGGTGTGCTTTGGGGTACTCTCATGATCCCGTTCACTAATCTGCACGCAAACATTATGAATTCATGTGAAGTTATCGCGCGAAGACCTGCTTTTAAATTACCTAACACTCAAAGGATTATATCTCCAATGTTTTGAATAAATCCATTGGGAGGGGGTCAGAAGATTTTTTTTTACATTTGTTTTGTAACAACTATATATATTATACTTTAGATTGAATGTTTTAGAAGGAATTTATCGAAGAAACACTATGCACACTTAACTACTAATCGATTAATGTACATTTAGTAAGACACTATCAAGATATTATCAAGATGAATGAAATCGATCAATTGATCAAAAATCTGGACATACCCCTGCTCGGCGATTTAATTCCTCCAGTAAATATTCCAGCGACATGAATATATATTTGACAATGTTTTAATCTGAACTGATTATTTTTTGTTAATAATGATAACCCAACACTAATTATTACCAACATTCTACCGTAATAGATAGTTTAGATCGATCAAGAAATAATTAACGCAAGACATCCGTGAACGATGTAAAAAAAAAAAGTATTTAATGTATTTTCTAGAATTAAAGTTGTCATTTAAAAAGCTAAACACAGCTAGATCTATCCTTAGTTTTGAATTCCTACATTCTCGCAAAATGTTGTAATTTTTTTTAAATACTGTAGAATATACATGTACGCGACTAACCTCTAGACACATGTCCCGTTCCAGAGACTAATGACATCCATGTACTAGTAAATTTACTGGGCACTTAAAATGCATGCATATAGGAATATGATCACTATTATATTTTTCTTGTGAACATATTTCTTTTAAGTTTGATTTAATTACTTCAACAGGATCGGCAAACATTCAGTGTCTGATTTACTAGTATATATTTCTAATAACTTTGTACCAAATATATAAATCTTCACAAATATAATGTTTTGAATCTGACTTCTGATTTGATAATAAAACTGTTTTGAAATTTTAAATGTATCTGTATGAACTCTCTCTCTCTCTCTCTCTCTCTCTCTCTCTCTCTCAGATACTTTATGACGTCATTTGTTTACACTTGTTACGTCATTTATGTAGAGTACAACGACACACAGATAACTTTATATTCATTTAATAGCAAATTATAAGAAATGTTGAGGTTTTAAAAAAAATATTTCTTCTTATACATGTATCCATCCTGAAATCAATATTGTATATTTGTTTTTACTACACAACAATGTTGACCATTTTATCTGCAATACACGTATGCAATTGTGAGTAATTCAAATACACTGTGTCTAAGGACTAATAAACTAATATAAATACTCCAATTTTTCCATGGAACGGTTTTATTTTTCTTTTATTAAAGTCAATTGTCAACATAAGTCAATTTTTACAGTTAAGTATTTTTTTAGGCATTGTCATATTAAAGAAACTCATCTTACGTCTTAGCTAACCAATGAAAACATTCATTTTTGGTGCATCTTGAAAATAGAAAAAAATAAAAAACGAAAGTGGCCGCAGTCTTGTACATATTTTTTTCCGTTTCTATGTTAATAAGCAGTCTAAAATTGTGCTATTCTGAAATATTGGTGTATGTACTCGAATGCGGCCTTTTAGAAATATCAGATCAAACATTACAAAAACCCATATATTTTACAAAATCCGTAAACAAGGTCCGGTTTCGGAGTTTACAATTACCAAACGCACGTGAATTTTAGCAAACGAAAGTTACATTCATGCATGGGGTGTCCTACATGAATTATTCCGGCGAACATTTTAAAGATATCATGTGTTTGATTTTTCATATTTCAACAGGGCCGATATGTTATACTTAGCGTACCCAGTTCTTATCAACAACAATTTCAGCGTCAATTAAAGAATTATAAGCAAGATAATGAGCTCACAATTCTGCTAGGTTTGAGTCATAGTTTGTTCACACGAGTTTATTAACTTGGCATTTTTCTATTCAGCAGTGATAAAAAGAAAAGGATGGTCTCAAATCTGTGTACAAACATAAATTTGTGAGCAAAGCTCTAGATCTTGCTTATAATTCGAAGCTAAACACTCAAATATGGTTAGTAAATAGATATTATAAACAACTAAACATAAGAAACATTCACTAAGACAAATAATGATCACAAGTTATTTTTCAAAAATAATCAAATATATATATATATATATATATATATATATATATATATATATATATATATATATATATATATATATATATATATATATTTCCGTCACTGATATTAAACTCTGTTTAAACTGAAAAATCTCCAAAAAATGCTGAGCATCTCAACAAAACACATTGCATTAATCAACAATAAAGCAAACAATCATACGGTTTACCATTAGAATGAAATGTTTATAGCATTCTGCTTCAACGTCAGATTTTCATTTTTTTTTTTTTGGCGCAGGTAAACAATCAACTGTCTGATTTACCGATATCTATGTTTGATTTGGTACGTAAAAATTACAAAATAGAGGCGATAGTTCCTCGGGTTTCAAAGCATAAATAATAAAGATAACCGAAACGAATCAACATAACACCACCGTCAAATGTGAAAACGGTCACCACATTGAAATATTTAACGCAATTTATTTCACAAAATCGGCACCAATGTATTTTGCATGTTTCAAAGATTCCCTTCGCGCGCGAACTGTTGCACAACAAACACATTTAGAAGTATGGAGTACCAAACCCAAAGTTATAAACTGATTTAAGAATGCCTTTCTTTCAATATTTTTTTTTGTAATAACTCAGGTTTAAAACAGAATTAGCCCATAACTTGTACAATTTAAATTTTCCTTTCCAGAAGGATAATTTATGCTAAATTACGTTGGATTTGATTCAGTAGTTCCTGAGAGGTTCCTGAGAAGAAAATTTTAAAAAATTATCTGCCCCTTTTTCTACAGTTTTGAGGTTTTTGCTTTGAATACAGATTGGTCTTTTATTTCTGCAATTTATATTTGCCTTCCCATTAGGATGCTTTGTGCCAAAGAACAAGGTACTTGACAGAACTGAAATCTACATAATCTTGTTCTAACTAGTTTATCGATTGTTCGAAACCTTAAGCATTAACCTTAAAAAAATCACGGACTGCACGAAATGTTCATAATGTAAGTCTCAAACTCCAACAAAAGACATATCGTAGATCATTTAGGTCCGAAAATCCCTATTCATTTTAAACATCTGATTCCATTTGTAAACCATTGTCCTAGACATATGTATGCCATCTCTAGCAGCATTTAAGAACATTTTGGTCTCATCAGAGACTTTCCTGCTTGCATACAAAACTTAATAAAGGCCTGATGTTCAAAAATGTCCTTTTTGGCTTAATTTTCATGCGCTGGTCGTCAATCTTCATACATCAAAATTGTTAGAAATTATATAATTTAATTGAAACTTTCAGAAAATGACTTTCCTAAGGTATTTTAACGTCACATGAAATATCGTTCATTTTTATGAGTTAAAACGGTACATTTTCTCTAACACTATATAAAACTGACATGTTCCGCGAAGCATATATATTATCATGATAATTAAGCTGTAAATGTTTTATGGTGCATTCAAAAAAATCTAAACGAAGCTACAGTAAAAATTAAGCAATTGCGAACTTGTTCATGTAATCGGCCGAACATCGGCTTAAATGTGACCTACCGGTCAAAAGTAAAAAAACATATCATAGAAGACGAAGACAATATGACAATATGTCTACCGTCCGTTATTGTATTACGATTGATCAAACTACTCTTCGTTGTTGGTATCCATTTCTTAGTTCAAATACATAGCTACATGCACGTGTATTTTTGCTCTTGTTCAATTTGTCTGATCTTCTGTCACTTTTCTTTGAGTTCCTTAAAGGGATTTTGGACTAGCAAATGCAATGTAACACCACCAAATTCTCATAATTCACTCAAATGAGTATGTAACAGTTTATGCACTTGTTTATTTAGATAAAAAAAAATCATATTGATGTCAGAAGATTGCATAAAAATTTAATTTACGTTTATTTTAAACGGTAAATGATACCTGGAAAATTGCTGAAAAAACCCACGCAAAACTGCTAAAGCCGACCCGTAAATATGGTAAGTAGCATCGCAAACTGTCATAAAATGGCAAAATGTAATAAACTTGCGTTGAGATCAACAACAAAAAAATCATGATATGAAATGCTTACAACATTCTTCATCAGAGAAAATGTGTTACTGAGTATGTTACTTGCTATGGTGTTAGTGTTTTGGTTTTAAGTGCATTTTAAGACTTTTTAAAAAAAAATACATTAACCCAGAATGAAACATATAATGATGATAACGAAAAACCATTTACTGTATGAGATAAACCGTACATTGCAGTGTTATTCTTCACTTAAAAAATGGGTAAATGACCTATTTTTGAGTTTATGGGCATTGAATTTTTTTTTCGAATGGCGATAAATCCATTAAAACATTTTCAACTATGAATGAGAATTCTTATTTGTTAAAATATTACAAATAATTAAACTCTTAAAAAAATAGATTACAATCATGAATAGCAGTGACACTAGATATAAGCAAAGCATTTTGTTTTCAGTAACAATTTTAAAATATATTCCAGTCCAATTTTCCTGTATTTTTTTTTAACAATTGCTACTCTTTTTTTATTCACTTTAACAAAAAAAATAATAACATTAAACTAAACACAGTATTTAACTACTTATATTAACCTTATTCTGCTCTCTTAAAATTTATGGATGTCAATGGGAAAAGTTTTGCGTTAAGGTGTTTCTTATCGCTTTTCAGCATTTTTCAATGCTTCGCATTGCTGGCAATACGTTTATCTTTGTGAAAAGATTGATATATATCAAAATGAAAATTTTAAAAATAATACTGACTTGAAAATAAAATCTTAAAATATATTGTTATAGTACTGTTACATATGGTTTAGCGGAGAAAAAAAATCCAAAAAAAATAAATTTAATTTCCTCTGTTTTGCTAAAGGTCATTTTTTAGTTTCAGCTTCATTCCGTAATATACAAATACGTATCTAATGTTATGCCATTAATATTTACATTCAGTGTTAATTAATCCTTGTCTTTGCATTGGATGTATGCGACGTTCGATTTTCTATGAATACACTTTAATAATTCAAGAGCCATGTGCACACATATAAACGTTTCCACGTATTTGAGTTTATATATATATATATATATATATATATATATATATATATATATATATATATATATATATAACCGAATGTTATCACATAGGTGTAAACGAAACCGTCTGACGTGTCACATAATGGCAAACGGGATCTTATGGCAAAAAACGGTTTGCCACTATGTCCGACTGAGTTTTTTAAATCGCTCTAACTCGGCGAATCGCGAACTGACAACAGGTAAACTTTAATCACGATAAGAGAGATCTTTCAGACGTTCAATTTAAGTTTTGAAATAATTATTTGATGCATAATTACTGAAAAAGCGTAATGTTTTTGAGGGAACCCATTCTGGAACTATATATCTCCGGCCGAGCGATTCCGTCTGAGATGTCATTTACGGGCAAACGTCGGTTTTTTGAAGATTTCTTTTTAAAATTGGATACATATGTCAACAAAAAGTTCAGAGCAACTTGCTTATACAATGACTTATTTTTTTGCGGTACTGGGCTATGGATATGTATCTAATTTTAAAAAGATATCGTCGTCCATAGAAATTTTAGTGCTCATTTTCAGCTGTGTTGTTTTTGTATATAATTTTGAGCTTCTACGCATGCTTGACCCAATAATGTTAAGGAGAAGGAAAAAGAAATGGCGATCGAAATGTTCGGCTGAGTATTGTTTTACCGATCTGTACACGATTATGGCATATTATAAGGATGTGTGAAGAAAGTGAATACAAGTGAGTTGTGTTATAGATCAACGGATTTGTGTCTCTATGGATTAAGATTCTGTTTTGGATTACTAAACGAAAAAAAGGCATGTATGACTATGTAGTCAACTTCTTCATTGTTTGTCAACATGAAAAGGGTGTGAAAAACAATATAGACAGAAGATGTAGTTGCTTCGCATATTAAAAAAAATTTTACTCCGCAATATCTGAACAATTCGAACCAAGCTTGTTTTAAAACACAAAAATGTGAATAGTATCTTATCTGATTGAAATTTTTAGTAAACTCTCTTAGAAGATTATCTCAACCCATGTACTTTCTTCAATCTGAGAGATCAAATGTGGTATAATAATCAAAATCGTTGTAGTAATACTACCTACATCTATTACATTTGTAAGACGTAATTATAAATGTAATTTGGTTTATTAAAATATCTCGTGCACTGGCAAGACATAGTTTAACAATATACAGATTTAAATACATACTACATAGTTTCATCTAATTCATATCGATATCAGTACATAAACAGTCAGTGATTGATTGCATAAAGGTTTTTTAAAAGAGCTTTGTTTACATTTTACAGCCAAGGTTAAGTTATCTTCTCTCAGTGGCTGATAACAGAGAAAAACCAGATGTCGTTAAACATGTGGAAAACACAGGCAATCAGAATTGGGGAATGCTGACTAAAATCATTACGATTAGAATTTGGACTGATGGTTTTTAGAAATGCACAATAAACATTAGAGGTACATGAAGTGTTTGAATTTTATAGTGTGTTGTAGACATAGTCTTGATTTGCCTTTAATTTCTCTGATTGTCAAGTTCCTTCTCATTTCAAATCCAGGTAGCTTAATGAAAAGCAACCATAATTTTTATGGGATATCTAGGTTCAAATCCTAGTCTGGATTGTATGAATGAGAGACTAAACATCAGGTAATTACTCATTTTTCAACATTGAAAAAATTGAATTTGTAAGTGAACTGTAGATCGAAGGTATTCATTGCCCATAATGTCGCACAGCTCGTTTACCTTTTGTATTGGCTGCGAGTCGTCGTTCAAGCCTAATTTTTTGTTTACATGAAATATTTGTAACCTAATTATTCAAAGAAATGTTTGATTAAATTATGTTTATGATCAGTCATTGAATAAAAATTACATACATTTAATCATGCAATTTTTTTTTATCTGCTACATTTAAACAATCATGAAATTAATAATTCATATTATATTTCGACATTCTCTCTCTCTCTCTCTCTCTCTCTCTCTCTCTCTCTCTCTCTCTCTCTCTCTCTCTTCTTTGTTTACATTCCAACGTCTGTACTACATAACCCCAATGAGTTATCTCCTCTTTGAACCAAGGATAGAAGCTGTGAAATGAGACAAGCTGAAAAATTGTATATTTTATTCGACCGTCGATCTGTTTTACTATGTATTTTATTTGGTACAATGGAAAGCAATCAGACTATATAGCAAGAAACATTCATTTTCAAACCAATCAATTTTGAGAAACAATAGACTATATATAGTTACACAATTACTATTTATGTTCAATTTATTTTATTCAACAGAAGTGCATCTTGTTGTCAGTACCATTCTTGGCGTTCTATGCTGGAGTTTGTCTTTGTGAAATAAAACACGCTGTCATTATTTTAAAGAAATTAATACAACAACTCTCTCAGTTAAAATTTCATAACTTTATCATTGGTGTTATAGTTTTCACAATTCCCAAACTGTCCGGACTCTTTCGATTAAATTCACAAAAATTAATTCTCTCTCTCTCTCTCTCTCTCTCTCTCTCTCTCTCTCTCTCTCTCTCTCTCTCTCTCTCTCTCTTGTTTACATTCCATAATCCCAACGAGTTATCTCCTCTTTGACCTACGGAAAAATACAATTATTAGGAAAAACTAATTTCGGTCATAAAAAATTGATATCAGGAAAAACGAAATATCTTTACCTAATATACTTATATACTTTGAATGATAACTAGAATATTATTTTAAGGTTTTCATTTTTACAGTTACTGTGGAATAATTAGATTTCGTGGTGGCTCAATTTTCGTAGAATTCATAGGTACCTCTCATTTATGAATTAACATCCTTCATGAATAAATAAGTTAGAGTTTTAATGTCATATTTTTTATATTATCATAGATATAGATATATAAACATATGTAGATATGTATAAGAGAATACAAGAAATCACGTTCTTACAAACATAGACTATAAGGAACCCACAAAAATTAGCCACATGAATTAAAATGATTTCACAGTACATGTATAACCATTTGCTTAAAAATAAATGACGTCAAATTTTCCATTAAGAATACTGTATTAAAATTGATTTTTAAAGAAGACATTTTTGGTACCAGTGTTAAACATAGACTGCGTCACACCTCCACCCCCGCATATTGTTGTTCACAGAAAAATAGCCCTGGTGTAGAATTTCTCTTCGGGTGGAAAAAGGCGCCCTACTGCCCCTAACATACTATTTTCACCACTGCACAAAATCAAACATTAGATCTAGCAACCCCGTCCCCCCGCCCCTCCCGGGCGGTATAAGATCCCCTTTGTGTTTCCGGATTACATTACCCAAGTTGTCCGTCAATAAAACAAGTTTTACAGTATATTTGATTTTTTTAAAGAATAAAAAAAATAATCAAGTTATTTAACAAGAATCATTGATTCTTTTTATTAATACATTAAAAAATAACTCTATGATTATACACCTAAACTTTAAGGACAAGGTGGTGTTAATCCTTTTTTTAAAAGTTCATTTATTCTCTTTACACCATAAAAATGGCACTAGAGGTACATGTACAAGAGATATAACATTTTTACATATATATATATACAAACAGTCTGGATGAACAGAGCCGGGTTATTTTGCTTGTGGAGAACAAACCTCATAAATTTTAGTCATGAGTTTTATGTACACAATTAGTATTCAACAATATTTTACAAAACAATACAGCATTCGGTTGGACATGATATTTTCTTGCTATAATTTTTTTTGAATCAAAGAAAATACGATACATTCTAACAGGTAAATAAACTTGTCTCCTATTTGATTATTATTCCACAATATGTAACCCTTTCTTGGTGTTGAAAATTATTCTATCCACCAACCTCAATAAGGAGACGGTGGTTTTTTGTTCTAAATTTCAGAAAAATATTACTGAAGAAAATTGGTAAATTAAATAGTACAAATCTTTAAGTCGTAAATGAAATTTCAGATATATTTTTTTCTAATTAAATATAAATGTATTTGATACATGTAATATATGTTATAATACCAGTTTCAAAAGGACATTTGTTAACTACATTGTATATTCAATTTTGAAGATTTTAACAAACGATAAGAGAAAAAACTAAAAATGAGTTGGTGGTATCGAACCCACAACCTAAAAAGCCTAGTTCTATAAGGTTATTTTTTGGTGATCTCACCACCGACCAATTTTAGTCACAACAAACTGCATCGTTTAAAAGAAAATAAGTAAATAATTCATTAATCATAAAGACCTGTACTATAACTTATTAGATATATGTCCTACAAAATAAAAAATATATATAAATAAAATTAATATGAATAGTATTTTTATAATATAAATAAATATTGACACACCTGGCCCACTGGGTTTATATGTCACTGCAAATACAATTCGAACATATAAACTTGAATTACGCATTGCGTTTTTATACAACAAAGATTGTCTTTTCATGTATGTTTCAAGTAAATATTAAGATGTACATGTATGTCTAAGAAAAATTGAAAATATGAAAATGATGAACATGTTGAACATTACTAATGTTTGATTGTATCCGATATTATCAGATAATTCCGTACTTGTACAATTTAAAACAATATGACACTCGTCTTCTATTTCATTACTTAAAAATAACATACACAAGAATTCTTTCATCGAGATAGAGGTTCTACCTTATATTGTCCCGTTTCACGTCTAAATGAAAGTATCCCAATTCCTCGTGTATATTATTTTTCTTAAACATTTAATTTTTTGGATACAAAATGATGTTTTCATAGTACAGTTGGTCATATAGCAATGCTTTTGTTTATTGAAATGGGTTTAATTTCCATCAGACCTTATTTTGACTATGACAAAAAACGAAGCTCATCCCACTCTATAAATTAAAAGGCATTGAAGTTCTAAAAAATGCCATTATTTTGAGGTTTTGTTATGCATAAGTTAATTTAAAGCAAAATATTTCAAGTATTTAACATATTTAATGGTTACAAATCAAAGTTACGTTTTTATATATATATTTTATTTTAGATATAAGATTTTTGGATATTTTAATTTTACAGTATCTTATCTGTTCTTACATGTATATAGTATAGGCATTATACTAGCCTTATTCACCCATTTTCTTTCACTATTCGTTAAGTAATATACCGTACTTAATTTTTCTTTGGACGAAAAACGAGTCGATTTTATTAATATGTTATTAAGATATCTGTCTCGTTTGACAAAATACATCATCAGAACCGTATTTATTGTGTTATAATTGTAAAAATTTCCTAACAGCTAGTTTAAACTACAGGACCTTTAATGTTCTATCTCCTCTTTGATCTACTGGAAATTTAAGCTATAAAACGTTGACAATTAATGTGCGAGTATTCTTAAAAAATTAGCATAAATGAAGAATCTTATCTTTTAATTTTTTTTCCTGTGGTCACTTAAGAGTTTTCAAACATCATTATATGAAGACAATGTAGACAGTTATACATATACAGTGAAAATAAATTCGATCAGCAGTAATAGTATTTGTGATATCGATTAATATTAACGGTTTGAAATACAAAAGGTACTAGGTGTAATAATATACATGTTCTGGTAATTAACAAACATGTAAATACAGGTCCTTTTTCAGCATTACATACGAGACCCATTTTAGATTTACGTGAACACGGCTATTCGAACCATTTTAACAAGAGCTTGGACGTTGGGTAGTTGTGTTAAACAGCAATGTGAAGTAGGCCTGTCGATTTCATTGTCAGCCACTCAGCCGTGGCTTTTTGAAATCATCGAGATTTGTCTGGCTTTTTAGCTAAGACTACGCAATTGGTGCATATTTCGCTTAAAACCGCGTCAATTTTAACTTGTTTTGACGCAAGAAATAGATAGCTACGTTCTACTGAAAGTCCAAGGCCTTGTTAAAATGGTTCTATCTATTCCTTCGGACGTTAGATAGGAACAGCACCCAGCAAGTGAATTAGAAAGTATACATTTAGATTTTTGTAAGAAATTATTTTGTGTTAAAAAAGAGTCTTGCATCAATGATGGTGTACTTTGAATTGGGGCGTTAACCATTGCAGTTTGATAGAAAATATAAAATGTTGAAATATTGGATGAAATTACAGAATAGTGATAATTGTATTTTATGCAATATATACCAAGATATAGTAAATAAATGTGATACACAATTAGCCTCTAATTGTTCACTCTCGTACATAGAATAGTTGATTAACAATTAAGGTTTTGGATAAATATATATGAAACTGTGAAGAACAATTAAATGAACATGTAATCTTACTTGAAGTGAAGCAGAGTTTGACCGATATGTTTATACAAGAAGGTCATAGCTACTTTGAAAATTCCCCTAAATGTATAATGTATTAGCATTTACGGGGGTCAATAAAAAAAATACGAAGATTTTGTCATAGCTATGTTACTTAACGTCATATCAATACTAAATTTGGTAGACATAATTTAGCAATAGTTTCAATTAATTTCCAAGAAAACAAAGGTAATAAACTTCTTTATTTCTACGAATTATTTAGAATCTAACTTGCAAAAATGAGGTCACGGCGCACGGTCAAAATTTGTGTTATGTTAACAATAAACCATGTAATTTGAAAGTAATATCTCTATAAATTGGGCTTAAAACCAAATAATATTAAAACCTCAAATTAAGTTTAGTCATGGTATTCTATGTACCAAAAAATGACGGGATATATTGTTTTGTCGAATATTGTCAGATATTAGTAACTAAAGACATACAGTCCTCTTTAGATCGACGTCGCCAGACGTCACGGCGCAACGAGAAGTACAAACATAATAGATTTAACTCAGGAAAAGCCGATACAAGCCGTGAAAATGCTCAATAGTGGAAAAAATAAGTCAACAAATATTTGCAAGTTTGTGTTTAACTGTAATAACTTTTGTGGTGGTCGTTGTTATTGTATTTTGAATGTAAAGCAGTCCAAAAGAGAGTAGAATATCTGTAAATATTTGGTCAAAAAATAAGTAACGTCAACCGACGTGCAGGGTTATCCTTACTGTAAACTAAGATATACACGGTTAGAAAATGAAAACTTTGAAGAACTAACTTATGATTCTCAAACAAATGTGTGCAAATAAGATGTTAAGTGGTTCACTGCCATTTTAAATTGTAAGGAGAAAGGCACAAGACACTTAGCGTGATATGAAGATGGGTATATCTTTAAACTGTGCGTGTTTTATCTTGACGTCATCTTTTGAACGTTATACCGTGCGCCGTGATGACAAACATGTTGTTTTTAAAACTGAAGGGGTTACAAAAATATCGTTTCATCAAATTAACTAAAACTTCCATATCAATAAGTGTTGGTGCACAGATTAATCTGATAAGTATGACTTTCATGAAAAATATATGATAGACAGCCACATTGTCTTCGTATTTTTTGATTGACTCTCGTATGTGATAGCTTTGAAGTATAACAATATCTAACAAAACCAATACCAACTAAATATGTACAATTTATAAATAAATACCGTTTATCCTCTCACTAACTTGAGATTAGGCGTCTCAGATTTTATAATAGAGCAATGAGAGAGTTTGTTAACTATGTTCACTGTCACAGATTGAAGATGGGTTTCATTTTATTTTAATCTGTCCATTTAATAAAGAAATAAGAATGTTGCATGTAAAAAAAATATTATTATAAAGGGCCGTCTGTCTTTAAACTTGTTCAATTACTCTCAACAAAGCATATCAAGGAGTTGTGCAATTTGGCAAATACCTTTATAAATGCTGAAAATTACGAAAAAAAATATATTTGTTTTGAGAATATACTCTTCATTATCCTGTTTACTTTTATCATGTACATGTTGCACACTGCTATATACAGCTGTACGCTGCTATGTGCACACGCAGTCTAATCAAAGATTGTGATGTGTTTTTTTAAAGTCTACATATGTTTGTTTACTTTACTTATGTATATATGATAAACCTATGAATCGTATGGTTCTTGGTAATAAACAATACAATACAGGGGAAAATAGCATTGTCCGGAGAAAAAATCTTTAAAATAACAGTTATTATATCTCCGGCAAATATAGCTGTAATGAAATGTGACGTTGGTGTACGGGGCAAGACAAACACTTATCTGCAACATAGCTTAAGATACTGACTTAAATGATATTAGAAATTTAAACATATTTTATTGATGTTCAAATACAGTGGGTAGCATGCATACTAAGTCCTCTGCAAAGTCGAATTAAATGTCCGTTTAAATAAATGCAAATTCATTTTAACTTTAAAAGATATTTAAGGCGATTGTTCTTTGATTATGATGATGAAAATGTAATAGACGTGAAATACCTTCAAATGCACATGTTCACCTGATGTTTTGCAACATAAGCTTGACAATAATGACCATAGGCATGCTGTTCAATATGTTTATGCAAATGAAACAATTTGTGAAATTAGAAAGAAGTAAATGTACTTTAAAATGTGAATTCCATTCTAAACACCATAGTATTATAAAATATAAAACTACTGCAACCCTATTTTTTGAAATATTTTGATTGATTGACACTTTTTTCACAATAATTTGCACTGTCATACTGTTTTATTAGATATGGTCTTTAAGTTAACACTTAGCGTAAATTCTAAGGGTTTTATGATATTGTTTCTAAACAATAAACTGGAATGGACAGGCTCAGTTTAAAGACAAAAGTCAAAATGAATATTCAAACAATAAATATTTTAACATATTTTTGGAGCTATATTTTTTAATTCAGGATTTACAGTAAGATATTAAATATGCATAACAGACAGGTAAATAAACCGTAATTTAATAACCACCAAGCTGTTTGGATGAACATTTTTCCTCCAAGTATACGTAAGTCATTACCATTCCTCTTATTTCGATGGTGAATTTTTTTAAAATAAGGACTAAGATTTCAATTAGCTTTACTTAATCCAAACAACCAGAAAAAGTTCCATCGTTTAAGACTTCTTACTGACTTATTTTATACATATTTCTTTTGAATAAATTCAATAGGCAATAATGATTGGAAAACAGGCACGGTCAGTATATATATCCTTTCTTTGTATACGAAGGTCAAGTTACAGCTTAGTATACGATGTAGTTTTCAAGTATTTATTTGGGCTTTAAAAACAACAGTTATAATTTAGGAAGATCATAAGATATATATAGTTTTCACAAAACTTTCTTAGCGGAACGCAGTTGAGTTATCCTGTTATCACCGTGTGAAATGTTCCCCTTGGACATGACACCTTTTCCCCTGTCACTGGCGTTGAGTTACTTTGATCCGGACACCCCTAATTGACTCACAGTTTATCTTAGTAATCCGTTAATTGAAGTAACTCTTTATATTTACTTTTCTATTATTCTCTATTGTTAAAAATGTTTTGTTATCTATAAGTAATTTTTGGTCATGTTTAATTATTTGGCAGTTGGAGAGCGACGGTCAAGGCGCTCGTACCACCGACTCCCGACCTCGCGGAATATTGTTATAAGTTTGCGGAGTTTTAATAAATCTTGTTAAACGAATACCGATCGACTTGTACATTTTCCGTGGGTCATAATTAATGTTAGAATCCGGCGTATCAACTTTTTAGCTTGATACACGACTCACAGTTTATCTTAGTAATCCGTTAATTGAAGTAACTCTTTATATTTACTTTTCTATTATTCTCTATTGTTAAAAATGTTTTGTTATTTATATGTAATTGTTAACCATGTTTAATTGTTCGGCAGTTGGATAGCGACGGTCAAGGCGCTCGTACCCCCGACTCCCGACCTCGTGGAATATTGTTATAAGTTTGCGGAGTTTTAATAAATCTTGTAATTGTATTGTATTGTTTATTACCAAGAACCATACGATTCATAGGTTTAACATATATACATAAGTGAACAAACATATGAAAACATTTTTAAAAAAACAAAAACAAAAAAGAAAGACCATCACAATCTTGTATTAGACTGCGTGTGCACATAGCAGTCTGCAAAATGTACATGACGGAAGTAAACAGGATAATGAAGAGTATATTATCGAAACAAAAACTATTTAAAATTTTATCGTAATTTTGAGCATTTATATAGGTATTTTCGCAAATTGCACAACTCTTTGATATTCTTTGTTGAAAGTAATTGAATAAGTTTAAAAACAGAAGGCTTTTCATTATAATATTTTTTTACATACAACTTTCTTATTTCCTTATAAAATGGACAGATTAAAATAAAATGAAACTCATCTTCAATCTGTACATGTGATAGTGAACATAGTTTACAAACTCTCTCATTTCTATGGATATTATAAAATCTGCCACGCTCAATCTCGAGTTGATGAGAGGATAAACGGTATTTACTTATAAATTGAACATATACAGTTGGTATTGGTTTTGTTAAATATTCTTGTACTTCAAAATTATTACATAAGTGCTTATACATTATACATTTAGGAGAATTTTCAAAGTAGCCATGTCCTTCTTGTATAAACATGTCGGTCAACCTTTGCTTCACTTCGTGTAGGAATACATGTTCATTAAATTGTTCTTTACAGTTCCATATATATCCAAAACCTAAATTGTTATTCAATTGTTTTATGTATGAGAGCCAACAATTAGAGGCTAACTGTGTTTCATATTCATTTACCATATCTTGGTATATATTGCTTAAAATAGTATTATCACTTTTCTTTAACTTTATCCAATATTTCAACATTCTATAATTTCTATCCAACTGCAGTGGTTTACGACCCAATTCAAAATACCATCATTGATGTAACACTTTTCTTAACACATAATAACTTCTTACAAAAATGTAAATGTATATTTTCTAATTCACTTGCTGGTTGCTGTCCCCATAATTCACAACCATAATGTACTATGCTACCAATATATGTATCAAACAGTGACAATTTTGTATTAACATTCAATTGTAATGGCTTCATTTTGGACAATAAACAATACATCGCTTTTCTACTTTGTGATGCTAAAACGCTTTGCGTTTTATGAAAACTGCCATTAAAATTCAAAGTTATACCAAGATAATTGAAGTTAAAACGAATACCGATCGACTTGTACTTGGTCACACTATCTTGTAAGCCAACTTCATATTATATTGCTAATTCTAAATTAATACCCATCATACACTTTATTAGTGAATGTGAAAATTCATTCTCTTATTCACATGGAAACATCTCTAAAAAGTAAATTGTGTCAATAGAGTGTAAAGAGTACTTGTAGTTTGTATTTTATTTTACCATCCACATACATACACAAGTAGATGGAAATAACGTAATGCACCCGAATATTCTTTGAAAATTACAGCATTTGCTGGTTTTAAGAAAGAATGCATTGATCGATCGAAGTATCATAATAATTTGGATATAATAGTATGAATCAGTTGAAAACATTGGTTACTGCTAGAATTCCTGTTTTTTCTTTAAATATTAATTTTTTTGTCTAGTTGGTCCATTATAAAAAAAAAAGCCCGTGTTAACATATAGTAAACTAAAGTTCGCTGAGAAATCCTGATTTTATGATTTTATCATATCATATGACATTATCCAAAATAGAATACAATAGTCACATGCAGTCACAAGAAGGATTTAGAATTAAGAGATGTGACTTTTGAGCTAATAACAATGAAACGTAGATTTTTTTAAAGGTTGATTTTATGGAGGATACACATGTAGCATTGACAATCCTAAACTACCTCCCCGTCACCCATACAATCCCCTCCCCCGACAAAAAATCAGATGATCCCTCAACCCTTAAAAAGAAAATACCTACTAAAATTTCTCACGAAAAAAGAAAAGTTAATTTCATTGAGGGATCGGGCAAATCGTCTAGTCATTCTTTAAATGAGTATTTATTTTGTGATTGAATCTGTTTTTATCAAAGGGATCAGCGATATTTGGGCATGTATTATTTAGTTATTATCAGTGCATGTGCTGTATATAACTACTCCCACATCTACCTGCGCGTGCGATCAGATAATCTAAAAAAAATATAAATTTTCACCAAATGGTGATATCTAATAAATGTACATGTATACATGTATCTGAACATACACTAATGAAATCAATTGAAGAAATGTGTTTATCTTGATTGTTCTGAAGTTTCCAATTAAGAAGTCAAGTGAAAAGGTCTTACTGATATGTGTATTCTAGTATATTTTGATCAATGCTATGTCCCCTATAACCTTTCCATGTTTTACATAAACAGTCGCCCATGTTAAGATTGGTCATACAACATCGATTTACCTGCCTTAATGAATCTATTAATTCACAGCTGAAGCCTCGTGTGAACATTGCGTAACCTTTTGAATCTTTAACCATGTCAGACATTCATTTTCCATCACCTAAGTTTAAACTTTTTCAATTTCTGTTACCATGTTATATCGATTTGTTCTGCTGTTACCAGATTTAGATCATTTGAGGCATCTCTTTTCATAACCAACTATCCTGCATGGATAAGAATGGTTGCGTCTGATCTGCAAGGCATGGCTTTCCAACCATCATAGTGCCAGGGTACCCTCAAAGGAATAACGACCGAATCAGAGACGATCCCCATCAAAGTACATCAATGAAACGGAATCAGAAGACTCGTGTCGTACACACCGTATAAGGTACTCAGACTTCCCTGGTGCGATGCAACCCCAAGGCATTTGATGAATCATTTTTTCTCACTAGGAGAACCATATCTGGGCCTGTGAATTTTCTCTCTTTCGTGACACTCCTGTAGACAGGCTCTCGACAAAGTTCATGATCGGAGCTGCAAGCTGCCTCATGAAGCTTTAAGCTCTACACCATTTCTTTCGCTTTCGTTCTCTGTCTTTTACTGAAATTTTCTGGTTTGATTTCTTTTTCTTTGGCATCTGAAAATACACTGCATAATAAATATAAGTAAATAAATCATGATTTTAACTTTTAAAAAAACCTGAATCACAACTTGAGGTACAAAAAATTAAGGAAACTGGTACTGAAAATGTTTTTTCTATTATCAACTTAAGAATATTTTAAAAACTTGCAAGATGTATACATGTTTATAGTTATGATTGTCACTTTTTGTCTTAAAAATGGGAATGGTTTTGGAAGTTATGGAGTGCTGTTAACCCTCATCTAAGCCAAAATTTCAACTCATGAACACAGTGATCCCAGTAGATGTCGCTGGAAACTGTATTGTTTGGCTGGCTCAACACCAATAGTCTTACTATTATCAGCACTAACTTGTCACATTTAAGAAATATTTTTTTTTTTTTACTTAAATATGGTTTTCCACTACCGTATGTTGCTTATGTAAATTTAAGGAACCATTTATTTTTATGTCGCCCCCCTGAATAAAAGCATTGCCAAGCTGAACATCCCTTTGTGACAAAATGTACAGGTATGTGTTGAGTGAATGTATTTTACATGCTTTAAGGTCTCACTACATGTAGACTTATACATTTTAAGACATTTCATCACAAGATGGCGATTTAGCTGCTTTGTTTAATCGAAAATTGTTTTATTACGTGATTAAGTTGAATTACTATCATAGCTCAGTTGTTAAACTATCAGACTTCCGAAGCACAGATCATGAGTTTTGAATCCGCCCTTGGCTTTTGTTCATATTTATTTATTCTTTTACATCTTTTCACCTATTTGACTTTATTCTTATGAAAGATCTCATATATTTCATAATCAAGTACTTTTTGGCTGTCAGATTTGAGAAACTCTTTCCAAGTATAGTGAGCCCCTTTCGTAAATCAATAAAACTCATTTTAGATTTTGTGCTACATGTATTTGATTATTTTGAAAGTGATAAATCATAGATATTGTAATATCAGATATCTATTAATGAAGTGAAATGCTGTTTTCAACAATTTACTTATTTAACAATATTGGGGTAGCTTCTTTAAAAAAGTTTTGCAAAGGATTTGGTGGGAGTTAAGAGGACAAATACTGATTCTACAGTAATACTAATTAAATAATTATCAAATTGACTACCAGCAATAGCTCAATTTGCTTTCAACTTAGAAATAGCTGATGATGGTGATATCAGTTACAGTATTTACTCACTGCATTTTAATACAAATTGTAAGAAAGCAGTTTCAGTGAAGGAGCAATATCTAGTTATCTACATCAATTCATGAAAACATTCTCTTTTTTCTTGTTTATTTGGAGATAAATTTCTATGGTACTTTTACTCTTGAAGTTAAACATAGGTAAACAGAGATTACAGAGCAGCG